>JAULBP010129631.1:0-16689 GCA_032355345.1 Lepetodrilus pustulosus | reverse complement strand
CCCCCCCGCCCTCTAAAATACACTTTGAGCCCACCTAAACTGAAAGTCTGGATCCGCCCCTGGAACTGTAATTAATTGAGTAATTAACTGAAATAATAAATATATAAATGTGCCTCGCCATGTTCACAGGTGTACTGCGACCTTGATCTTTGACCAGGGTACCTGAGATTATCACTGCACATTCCAGTTCAGTTGCACAAGGTTAATACTTGTCGGATTGCATCTTCACTTAGGTTTTAGCAGCTGAAATATATGTTGAGAGGACAAATTATGGTAGAAAACCAATAAAGCATGCATTATATCAGGTATGAAACATTATACAACACATCAATTGTTTTATGAGGGATATAAGAAGTAGGATACAGAGGCTTTTAGTACAGTGGCACCGATGTTGTAAGAGCTGCAATGATTGTAGTGCTATTGATTTGTTGAACCAGTCCTTGTTGAGCTAAACAACATGGAAGTGAAAAAAAAACCAACTAAGTAATCCATTCATTTATTTCAATAGTTAGAAATGCTATGATCACATTGATAGAAACGGGCATTCTTCATTTTAGAAATAAATGTTGCATTGCATGTTAACTCTGCTCCAGGAAGTGTGGTTATTGCTTCATGTTTCTCCATATAATCGACTAGATCAAAGGCGCTGACATTAATCAATAAGATGTGTTCCTCTAACAAGATCGTGTCTTCTAACCATGCGTGCTGTGATGTTGACACGCTAGATATCTCTACAACTTGTGACCAGCCAGCGGTTTGCAACTAAAATAAGCCCAGTTATTGATTTTTGACATAAATTGGCAAATTTGACGAAAAATGTTAGTTGATGCTTCGCTTGGCCAATGCCAGAAACTAGAGCTGCCAGTTCGGCTGGTGTCACAGTGCAGATTCAAGATCACTGCTATATAGTATAACTAGAAGTATCCAGAATATATACCATACAACACTGCAATCAATGAAATTGCATGCTCAACATCCAGATCGCTGCTGTTCTGCGTTATGCCATGATCAACAGCAATGAAAACATCGACAACCATATAATTATGTAGTGTAGTTAGTGTATATATACATGGGTCTTAACTACTTATGGAATATTTATGGTATTTACTGATAATACGCTAAATACATTTATACTGGAATATTAAAATATTCACATACCATCTATGAAACTAATATCGTATAATAAGGTATGTAATAATGTCGGATGGAGTATGTTTTAATGTGAACATGTAAATGTGCATGCTTAATGGGAAGTACTTCCGTTATATGTTTGCGCTACCTCCATGTTTCCAATGAATGGTGCCTATACAGTTCATTGGCTGTCCATCTGACTATAATGGACTGCAGTGGACAGGGACTGAGGACACTACAGGAGCGGCGGTTCACGTGTAATCGATGCACGACTGACATGCAATTCCGTCTGCCGCTCTTGGAAAGTCCGCCACAGAGAAACATCAACCCTGTGTGACAGAAAACTGAAGTGTCAGATATTTCTATTTGATGTGAATACGGCACCGTTAGCGGCGTTACGCTTCGTGTTCCGCGACATTGAAAAATAATTGAAACCCTCTATGAGAACGATATGAAAGCGGTATAAAAAGAATGAATGTAGTGTTATTTATCACATCATTGAATGTGTTGTTTATCACAGTATGTTGACATTGACTAGAACTGGTGTATTGTGGTGTACGCGATCTGAAGGCATTGTCAGCATACCGTAAACTGTTTCAAAGAGAAAGACAGTATTATTCAGTATATGTACAGTACTTGTTGATTAATTGAACGAATGAGACAGTCAACTGGACTAGGGACATACAGGTAGAAGTATTAGTATACAGTATAGTATTGCTATATATAGGTATATATTAGGTGGTGGTGAGTGTGATAGAGAGCTTGAGAGAAAAAAAATATGAGGGCTTATACTACATTTATATACATATGTATAATACATTCGGCCATCTTCCTATCAATGTTCGTGTACCTACAGTATTATATACCAGCATATAGGCTCCTATGACCATAACGTATATATTATATATGTTGATATATATAAGGTATAGATTTTCAGTATGATGCTGTGCAGCTTATCTTTGCTGATGATGACAGGTGAGGGGCGCAACAACAGCAATATGAGTATAGGCATTATATACCAGCTTACACTCTCGTGACACTATACCAAACTCGGATCCATGGCAACAACTCTGGAGATGTCAGGAAATCACCGTTCATCCTTCCCTATATCTGGAGTCGGTGTAGTGAGAGAACAAACTTGTATAATCACCAAAGGCAATGTTCATGGGAACAAGAAAACATTGGCAACGTATCTCTCGGTGATGTTCCGTTACTATAGAAACCAGTGACAACTCCCGTCAAGACTAGAGAAATCTCCCTGTGGTGGGCTTTAAATAATGATTTTATCAATAACAGACAGTTATATAGAGGCTTTGCGGTGTCCAAGAAATATCATCGGAATTTGCATTCCTCTGTTTATGAAACATCTATAGTCGAACGCGAGTTCGGTCCTTTCTATAAAATCTGTCATCATGTAAATTATGTATACATATATAGGCATTTCTATATGTTATTAATAGTTTGTAGCAACCATTAATATATACAATATAGATCATATATGCATGTAATCGATATATTTATATTCGCATAATTTATATCATAATAATTACATTACATTACATTAACAAATATTGTTATCTAATCATATATATTGTATCACACACGCACGCGCGCACACACACAACAGAGAGAGAGAGAGAGAGAGAGAGAGAGAGAGAGAGAGAGAGAGAGAGAGAGAGAGAGAGAGAGAGAGAGAGAGAGAGGTGGTTGATCTAAATAATGGACAAACACAATTCTATCAGCTAGACTACTTACGTTTGATTTGTTTACCCAAAAGTTGTTATTTACTGATGCACTTATTCCCCAACACTGGATAGTTATCACAGATATCATATTGTATATGAATTCAGGTTACGAAGCATTAGTCTAATTATATCTTCTCGATCTTTGATTAATCTTGTCATTTTATATTTTAGTCGTACCACTTTGAGTTATGTCCCCTTGCATTAATATAATGAAGCAAAATAAAATACAACCATATTCAGGCTGTATAAATTGGCACAAAGTCCTATATCGTGGGGTTGGGATGGAATATTGTTACCATCCATGCAAAGGTGGAAAGGTTTTTGGAAGTACAAACATGATATTACGTATGTCAAGTGAACGTACTTTGCAGTTGTAGCTAAGAACTATAGTCCGAAGTAACCACAAATATCTGTAATAGTAGCCTATGCCTTTAACCTCGTTCTATGACAAATATGAGTAGACCCTACCGTTTAGCCTAAATCATTGTATTTTCCTTTTAATTACAGTAGCGTTTACTCATAAATTATAGTAAATTTGTAATAATATCATGTAGTGCCTTTGTAAGAAACTACTGTACATGTTTGTGGGACTGAAATATAATTTAAAAAATGCTTTGAAAATGTCGGTGTATGCCCTATGCCAAATCCAGTTTGTCTGCCGCATGGTCTATTTTGATCTATTTTGCACGATCCTTGTGACCTCGCTCTGATCACGTGATTTGCGGCCATTATGCTAAGGTTTCTGAAAGATGGCTTCGCTTTTTCAGGAGATTAATTTAGTAATAGAATAAAGTTGTTTGTTCTAGAAGATGCCTGGCCCTGTTGAAAGATGGCTCGAAACATTTATGTGCAAACAGTATGCGGAAACATTTGAGGCGTACGGATTCAAAACTCTTCAATCAGTGAGTGTTTGTACGCGGGTTTTTCCAATATGGCTACCGCGTTTCGCATTTATTTTCGATGTCTCATTTATGACTCGATTATCATTGCTATTTTTATGTTGTAGGTATGCCAACTGCAATTGCCACAACTACAGGCTATGGGTGTAGCCCAAGAACATTGTGAGAAAATTTTAGAGAACGTATATGTTCTCCGACAGACGATTTTGGGTGAGAATTCGAAATCCGATTTCGGATCAGAAATCAGGAAGCTCTTATAAAATGCAACTGGACCAAAGTAAAATCAAAACAACACGTGCTACTAACACCCAAAACAACATACTCCCCAATATATAGGTATTATAAAACATAATATATAGGAATACTACAAACAGGATATATTTGTACTGGTATTGTGATGAAGAAAAAAAGAATAGATAAATTAATTTAGTGTTATTGTTGGACCAAGAATGTTATTCTGCAATTTCTAGGTCTTCATCAGTGTTCATTGTCATGAATACAATCGTATTTAGAATCTAGACTCTGATAAAATGGGATGGAACAACTCTTATTTTTTTCATCAATGATAGGTGATCAGGTAATTAATATTGTGGACGTGATACAGGCATAGATAATCATAGAATAAAATGCATCATGTTTAAAAATGAGAAGGATATACCTAGCCAGATTTAAGATCATAGGTCATCAGTCAGTAGTGTTGGGAATTGGTTAAAATTTCATGATCGATCATCACTTCATACAACCAACCAATGATCGATTAATGATTGGTCATAAGACCACACATCTATAGTAGGATTTCAGGAACAATCCAATCCCCACCCTATCTCCCTCCACTGCTGTATAATTCATTAAGTTGATTGTGTATTTCCATATTACTTGTCCTCGTTATTGTTGCAGTATATTTTATGTAAAATAAATCATGTATTCTGGAGGCTGTGCTATTTTCAAACACGTGCAGAGCATCTGGTATAAAATTACAAGATTCATAGTAATCGTATGGTAATACTAATGTTGTTTTCACTAGCAAATAGAGACACAATGTGTTTCTTGAGTCTATACTAGGATATTCCCTTATTAAGTTTAACAGTTCATGTATCATCATTATGAGGCATAAACATAATTGGGTTGCTGCAGTGTAAGATCTGTTTTCATTGGATTACTTTCTCATCACGTGTATGATTCTGACCAATGATGGACCACGTATTATTATGTTAATTTGTTGTGCGGGGAAATATTTCCGAATGATATTTCGTGTTTCCACACTTCTATTTTGGCAGTATTTGCAACTAAATAGTATTTTAGTATACGCAAGTAGCATTGGATTTATTCTACTACTACTACTAACTACAATGAAATATTACTTTTACATGTAATACCATTTTTTAATCGTATAACTATCGATCATAGAGTTTGTGATCGATCTGTTGATCGAAAGTCAAGACCAACCTATGCTCGACGAAATTGATTAATCGGAACAACACTTATCAGTCAGTCTGTGTCATATACTGACCAATGATCTTACTTAGGTATCAGCCGATATTTACTCCAAATAGTTGGATGACTCTTTAGATTTTCCAACCTTCAACAGTGAGAAATGAATTTCAATTTGAAATCTAACAACACAACTTATGTGGTGTAGGGTTGCATACCGATACATACCTGGTATACAGATAAAACGTGTCTGTATTCGCAGAACTGAACAGAATCAAATGGATGAAACACTTTGATACTCATCAATGTCATGAACTTCCAATAATGGCTTGAGTTCTCTCAGCTCTGCCCCTTGCCTGGGACGATTTGTATATCGCTGTATATTGGCAGGGATCAAACTCGCCTGCTCGCTCGGGCCATTTCTCCCAATGTTTGCAGAAGTTAAATTTCGGACGCGATATTGATATAGGATGCAATGTCCGTAGAGTGGCAATACAGATATCATCTGTCAGTAACAGCCAGTGCTCACAGGTTTACTGCAATTTTTCTACACTGCAAGCTTATATTACCTTACTACTTTAGAAACACTACTACTACGTACTAGTACTGGAAAGTTTGGCATCTGTTTGTGTTGGTTTTGCAGCTGGAAATCACAAGGGTTCAGGTCAACTGCCCGAACGTCGTGCAAACTTTGATCCTTCTATCAATTCAGCCAGTTCAGCTCTCAGATCTGTTGCTATGAATGCTAATTACCACAGAGGTAAGCTCAATGCTAACCTGGAAAAAATATTCTTCCTTTGCAAATTTTGCAAATAACAACTTGCTGCTTTGAATTTTTGTCATGCTGAAATAATCCTGAATTATTACCATTGCTAGTTTGATTAGCATGATCTGGCTTATTGGTATGATCATAGTGAGTATGTTGTTTTGAGTGTTGTTGATGTGACACCACTTTATTCAGTTATTGTAATACATGTATTACTTTAGTGTTGTTATGTTTTTAATTGCCCCTCTTTTAACAACATTGTCTGGATTGCACTTTTAAGTTTTGTATTCAATGATAATGGGCAGTAGAACGATTAAAATATAGATTAAAATGTTAACGGTCCTCTAATCAGTAGTACCCATGGTAAATGTGGTGGTTGATATTTTATGTTATTTGACATATATATTCTGTCATAAACATACTACAATGGGTAATTAATGCATCTGAATAAAAGCAATGTTAGTACAACCTCTATTCATCAATTTGCTGGATTAGAAACAAAATTACATGAATATCTTCTAATATTATTGTCGCCTATGGGTGCAATATTTCCGCTGCGATGAAAAGCAATAATTCAATCAATCTACTATTATTTCTGTATATTTATGATATTAAGTGAACACTAGAGTTATTACATTTCTATTATTTGCTTGCAGGCAACATGAACCACTACCCAGACGAGTATGGAAATTATAGCCCTGGTGGCCAGACCGTGCCGGCCAGCGATGGACGGATGTCTGGCATGACCTATCCACCCAGTCGATACGAAGACAACATGGTCAGTCAATAGTACAAGTCATTAGTGATATTTCAGGAGAGATAAAAAGTAATATGGAAATATTGAATATTTCTTTTGAACTCTTGTTGATCTTCATTCATTTCCATTCACAATAAGATATTTTAGTGGTTTATGTACTGAAAGTTCACCAACAGAATTAATATAAGAGAAAGAAAGTTGTTCATTGAATGATCATCCTTTGGCATGTTTTGTATTGTTTTTGTCTAAATTTGGTTCATATGAATCTGATTATTAGAAATGCTTATATATTTCAGACTATGATGGCTCAGAGAATGCAAGGTTACTCCCAGATGCAGGGCTATGTGAATCAGGGACCTACTCAAGCTCAAATGATGATGCAGCAGCAGCAACAACAACAGCAGCAGCAGCGTCAGGCTCAACAACAGATGATGAACAGGGCTAATGGAAGCGGGATGTACCAGACCCAACAGCAACAGCAACAACACTACATGGCTCAACAGCAACAACAGCAGCAACAACAGCAGCAGCAGCAGCAGCCACAGCCACAACCACAACAACATCCACAACAACAACAACATCCGCAACAACAACAGCATCCACAACAACAATTCAGCTCTGCGGGCAACTACCCAAGCCAGTACAGCATGGCTGCTGGCCCTCCAACACCTTCACAGCAATCTCCACAAGGACAACTGGCTGGTGCAGGTTACTACGGCAACACCAATGCCAATGCCCAACAGCAGTCGCCCATGCACCACCATGCCAGGATGTCTGCCGCATCTCAGAATCCACAGCAAGTAGCCGACAGCATTCTCCACATAGCCTCGAACTACCCCCAGCAGCAGACGGTGCAGGTGCCCCTCCAGAAGAACCGGTCTGCTCCGTACCACGTTCCGAGGTCGCCCCATTACATGCAGAGCAGCAGTCCTAACCAGTCGCCAATGGGCACTGGCAGTATGAACAGACACATGAGCTATCCTTCCCCTCAGCAGCAGCAGCAATCGAGGACTTCTCCGATAAGTCCGATGTTGATGCAGAGTCCTGTTTCCCACCAGAGTAATCAGAGTTTGCCAAGTCCTAGTTCCATGCACAGTCCGTCTGGAATACGCTCTCCCATACCCACCCCACCTCCAGGTTACGGCAACGTCGGAGGATTGCGGTCTCCGTGTGAAATGCAGCAGATGACGTCGCCCATGGGGGGTTGTCAGCCAATGAGATCGCCCGTACACATGGCACAGCCAATGGGATCGCCCGCCAACCGATCTTGCGGCAGTGCAAACATAACCTCACCAGGTCAACACCAACAGCATTTTTCTCCAAACCCACTGAACTCTCCATCAAGCCATGTTGGTTCTCCTTACACTCCATCTTCCAAAGGTCATATCAGTAGTCCACCCCAGTCGCAGACGTACCAAACTGTTCCCAGTTCTACCTCGCCCAGTCCATACATCAGTGAATTGTCATCGCCTGATACTGGTCAGCAGTGTGCCCTGGGCCCTGCCAACCCACTTCAGTCTCTACAGAAGTTAGTGATGCTTCCAGAAACCCAGGTGGTCGACCCAAAAAGTGTCGTCAACGATGCTTGCATGCCCTCTCCACAAAGTAACGAGGGTTCAAAAAACTGTGATGGCTCTGTAGAGCTGCCAAGCGGGGAGGCCTGTGGCAGAACTACAGAGTGTTCCCATAGCACCAGCGCTGACCAATCCGGTCGTAGCCTAAGTCCTCCATGCACCGACGGGAAGCACTGCGAAGAAAGTGTTAGTGACGTCAAAAACCAAAGCGACATTTCACAAGACCCAGCACCTCAAAATGGCATTGATGAACCTTGTCCTGGATCATCTACCATTTGCACACAAGCTGAGAAAACTCTGAAAGAAAACTGTGATAGCCAGAAAATCTCAGCTGATGCGATTGATCAGTCGGTAGTTAAACCTTCAGTTAGTGTTGTTGAATCGCATAGTGAGATGCACAAATTAAAGGTCAATGACACAAATGTGAAAAATACTCTCGAAAAATCTGATTCTTCTGAATTGACCACAATCAAACCAAAGTTAGTCAATGGCGATATTGATCACGATAGTGCTGAAAGTCAGAAATTAAATCACATTCTTGTGAAAAAGTCAGAAAACCATAAAACAATAGACTCGCACGATGTTAATGTGAACAAACCAACAGATTCTACTAAACGTAAAAGAAAACTGAGTGGCGTATCTGAAGGAAGAAAAAGACAGAAACATAGCAATAGCAAGAAGACATTAGATGACGGAATATGTAACGATTCTATCGGTCGATGTGATGATCCAGTTGAAAATCTTAGAGTAAGGAAAGACTTGGGTAACACTTATTCCAAACACACAGCGTTTCCACGAACTGAAGACACATTCTCAGACTTAGACAAAGACATTCTTTCAATCCCAAGTCCTGAAAAATGCAAGTCCACAAACATTATTCCCAGTAGCTCGATAAATTGTAAGCAAAATTCCTTGACTGTGTTGCCCAGTAGTCGTGATAACCTGCCTTCAAAACCTTCAAAACCTTCAAAAGAAACACCTGAAAATAAGAAACTTAGTTCTAAGATGAACCATGTGGATTCTAAGGACAGTGCATTAAAAAATCTTGATGAAGTTCATGATGATTCAAATACAAGCGGCAATGCAGATTCCAAGGTATCGGCAAAGTGCAATGACGGGAAGACCGTTCCTACACAGTTAGTGAACATAAATAAGGAAAGTATTGTTTCTTCAGACAATGAAAAAGTGACAGTAAACACACCTACAAACAATTCAGAACAAAGTGAAACATGTAAAGATGATGCAACTGATGTTTCTGTAAGTGACAAACAAAGCCATGAAACAAAACCTGAGGTGAAGCAGGAAGCGACTTCGCCGGATGTAATTGATCTCGGCGATGATGTTGTGTCAGTATCGGATGATTCTGATGACGAACCTTTATTAGCTGTATTGCAGAAACTGAAAACTCCTGTAAAAGAAGCAGATACTAAAGTCTTGTTTAAGATTAAAGAAGATGATCTCCCTGACATTGACACAGACCCTCTGGTGAAAATTGAAGGTGAGAGTCCGTCATCCGAAAAGAAAAAACGAGGGCGACCTGTTGGTAGCAGAAACAGAATGGCCGACAAAGATAGAGATAAAATTGGTAGGAAGAAAAAGAAAAGGAACAAAGACAGTGTTGTGGTGGACCCATTTGCAGATATGAAGTTCCATAAAACGTTGGAGTCGATGAAAAAGAAAAAGAAAGACGTTGCGTTTTCTTCTGGACCTTTCATCAGAGTTGAAGGACTGAAGACTTGTGCCACGAGTGTTAAAGTATTCAATCAGACTCCAACAGAAGACTTGGATCCGAAGCTCATCAAGAAGAAGGCCAATAATAACCGTACGTCTGCTCTCTCCATGCAAATATCTAACCTTCCGTCAGAAAAGTCTAAAATGCTGCCATCCCAGAAACTGACACCAGAGGTCACATGGGTGTGTGCATTGTGTGGCAAGCATAGCAGTTTTAAGAACCTGGGTGACTTGTTTGGTCCTTACTATGTCGAGAGCCATCTTGCATTGCTCAAAACACAGGAAGAAACTAAGAAAGAAGAACTTGCGAAGATGGCCACACCGGAGCCTAAAGCACCTGAAAGTAGTAGTGGTGGTGGTGGTGGTAACAAGCGAAGTCGACGGAGAAGGTCCAGTGAGAAGCGATCTAGTCTGGGATCTCGTGTTGTGGAGTCTCCTGCTCCTACGCCAAAGGAAGTGTGGGTACATGAGGACTGTGCAATGTGGAATGATGGCGTGTTCCTCATTGGCTCAAAGATATATGGTCTTGAAGAAGCCATCAAAGTTGCAGGGTCTTCCGTAAGTCTTCCAAATAGCAGTCGTCGCCAAAGTAACATATTTGCATCTTCCTCTACTTGCATATACGTAACCTGAAATATTTGAGTATTTAACTGCTTTCTTTGATAATTTAAGGATGATATTGAATACCACTATCATTTTGCAATTAGGTTTACAATCGATTGTAATGTTGAGATAGCTTTGTTGATGTCTTTCCATAGAACAAGGGAGACAATCTGAGGCTAGTTACTTCCCTTTATTCACGATTTCATCAGTCCCAGAAGATGAACACGCTGACACTCAATATTACTTCACAGTCATGTCAGTTCTCTCAAAATATGTGGTGTGAGCAGATTTGTATGTCACATAGATGGCTACCTCCACTTACCGTATATCAATGCGGCAAATGCAAGTTTTACAACCAATATTTAGTTTCATTAACAGGTAAATGAATATCCTTGGAAATACGTGGAATGATGTATGTTAATTTTCTGGATCTAATTGACAGTTGACAATAATGATGAATACCTAATGAAAGTGCTACTGTAGATTATGGAAAGAAAGTTCACCTTGTGTACATGAAAAGTTTTTTTTTATTCATGTTTCTTGTTTTTCATGATTTTCACCTCCAGTACACAGGAAATTGTTTTTTGTTTATGATCACACAATCAACAATGGTACTGTATAGGATGGCTAGCTGATTACACAAAACAAGCAATATGCATGACACCTGTAAGAACTGCATTTATCACCAATATCAGCAAATGTATTTGCATTCTAGTTACTTTTCTGTCCATTTGACATATAAATGATGGACTCCCTCTGTTCCAGGTTTGCTCGTGTTGTCGAGAGAATGGTGCTATGGTCGGCTGTCTGCACAAAGGCTGTAATCAGAAGTATCACTTCTTGTGTGCCACGGAGAAAGGGTGCTTACTCGATGAAGAAAGGTTTACACTCCTGTGTCCAAAGCATAAAGTATGTTCTTGTACATTTATGTTGTTTAATGTAATCTCCGGTCGTTTATTATGCATATTTTTTTAACATTGTGCCCATCAGACTGCACTTTAAAACAAGGAGAGCTGGCACTCCCATCTAGCTATTGTATATTTACCATGGCTAATGGATAACATTTTGTTTCAGGAAAAATGGATAAAAATTGAGCAAACAAGTGCAAAATCATGACAAAAGGTATTTTTCATGTGATATCGATAACTGAACAAAGTTGATATTCAATACTATTGTTTCTAATAAACAATTAATCTTTGAGTAGACAATCTTTACATAGAAAACAATACACGTTTTTGTGTTTATTAACTTTACTACAATTACTTAATTTATCATTTTATAGTGCTTTTTTTGGAAATGTTGGAATAATTTATGTGTCTTAAAGCTTTTTTTTTTTTTTTTTACGAATTTGCTGTTCTCAGTTATAGTACATCACTGGAAGTTGTCTACTAAATACTGCTGAGGGAATGCCAAAAATGCTGCAGGTTACCATCCCACTGAACACGCCAATCACTGCCACGCCAAGCTGGAGAGATGCCCATTTCCATCACAGAAGAGTATCCAGACCCCATACCAACAATATCCACACAGAAAGTGGACTTCCTTGCGAGTTACTTTGGAATGATTCTAATGTAGTTGCATTTCAATCATAACTACGGAATACTAAGAAATTGCAATACCATAGTTGCATTAGTGATTTAGCAATCAAAAGTTAATATAAGAAAGTCGACTAATGGCACTACTACTACTACTATTACTACATATACTCTACTGAGTGTGTTGAAACCAAAACATGTTGATGTAAATGTAATTGGTAGAGATTCTCTGTCCTTTATCTACTTAAGCCTTAGTGTGGGTTTCTGTACTGTGATAGTATGCTTATGGAAGTTCATATTGTGAAAAATGTTTGATAGTGTACTGTGTTAATGTAGACACTGGTCTATTTTATCAAATGTAACGTAAATAATCTGGGACAATTAATATTTTTGTATTTACAGGATATCTAGACAAATTCATAGCATCTTTTCAAGTGTTTGAAAAATCGTGTTTGTTCCATGTTAAATATTTTTTACCAAAGTAATTGTCATGGTTTCATTGTTGCACCAGGAGTGATTTAGTTGTTTTGGAAGCTACATTTGTCCTAAATATGAGAACATGGGATACATGGCATTTCGTTACTTTAGATCTCTCCAGTCGCTACAGGGATTCAAGTAAAACCTTTCTGTGTGTCATGGTACTTGCAAATTATTCATGGGGTTATGTAAAGCAACAATGAAGTTTAGTGCTCTCAGACCTTGATGGTTTCAATTGATGCATTGAGTTGCTTGTTTGGTTGAACCGTTATATAGTATACCAGGTAACCAGTACTAAATACATGTTTACCATTATCGCTTATCATACATTTCCCAATTGGCAATTTCAGCATACGTCAATGTAACGTATATCATACATTACCGTATCAGATTTATCAAAATTGTTGAATTATTGTGCAATTTAGAAATAGATGTTACCAACGAGCCTCTTGTATTGAGGCAGATATTGAGACCAATTTGATTGAATTTCCCAGTCAGCATTGGCATAACAGCCAGCATCTAAAGGATAGTCTCTGGAATGGTGGTGTAATTGATTCTGGCTGATGTGAGCTACAGACTAATGTAACAAGTTAGCTTAATACAATACATTACAACAATTAAGTGGTTGCGTATTTAACGTTTTCGATAACCTGTACCTGTTACCGTTGTAAATTCCTAGCTTATTGTAGTTTGTATGAATGTGTACATACATTATGTTCATAATATTTATGTTTATGATGCACATTCTGTTTTATTTACTGGTTGGTTAAGATGTTTATTTGAAGCCCTCCACATACTGGATTTCCTGAATGTCAACGTTACTGCATTAATTTACCAAATTATCAAATTCTTATCCCACTATTATTGATAGTGATCAAGAATAATGAAACATTTATACAATGTTACAGAGAAAATAATTAATTTTTACCTTATTACATTTACTTGATGTATAAGTTTAATGAGTTTCAAATGGTTTTGACTTCATGAACCTGAAACCAGTTACTGTTGCTTGCATGAGTGGATAATGGAGGCTGCCTCTAGATCGGTCTAGACCAGGCAGCTAGACAATACCTAGGCAATGGAGGCCTACTGACCAGCTATATACATAGGTACACGTGTACTCGTGATGTCGCCATGTACAGGCTGCTCTATAGATAGATATGTGTCAGCCAAACAGCCTGTATTGAATTTTGCATAACATACAATAAACATTATGATGTGAAGTTGATCAGTCTTCCTTGTAATTGGAAAAGATCATATTTTATGAGAAATGCAGAGACAATGCCAGATTATTGTTGCAAATTTCGATCAGGGTAAGAACAAGGGAAAATAATAGTGTAAAGGATAAATGCATGTTGATGTTAAAGAAATGTTCCACTTGAGCTCTTGTAGTGCTATTGAATGTTATACATGGGGAAAGATATTTTGTCTGCACAGAAATTGTAAGACCAGTGGTTCCTTCAAGGTCCAATATATTTAAATACATACGCTACTTGTCTAGGCTGAAGGGTTGTAGGAAATATGAACACGGAAACCAGTCTGTGCATACGTTCAGTGCATTCACTTCATGGTTTGTGTTTTCATACAAAACACTATGGCCCATATTATCGAACGTGGTTTAGAGTAGACCTGGATTAAAGTTAGTCTTGGTTTACGGAAACGTACACTCTTGGTTTAGCAAACATTATAGTATAGAAAGCAGGCATACCAAAGCCATGTCCAGATTCAGTTTCCAGTAAACTGCTTTCCATAATACCGTTTTAAGGCTAAACCTAGTCCAGACCGCGTTCGATAATACGGGCCTGGGTTCCAGAACATTATTGAAAAGTATGAATACGTATTGCTACATATGCTGGCTGAAAGAATTATGTAGCAATACATATGCATATGTATTCTATCTTGAACGCACCTCAGACCATGAGAAATGAAGACCAAGCAAAAGAATGTACATCATGACATGTTTACAGCCATATCCTGGCCAATTGTTCTACCAATATCTGGCTGATGAATTGCACAAATATGTTTATGTTGGTTTACGTTTTAGCAAAAGACTGCAAATACTAGTACATGAATATCAAAAGTATGATGGTATCGATAAATTCACTTCGTATGTAATAGCATAATACCATACACATAGACGCGGAAACAATATGGAGATTTAGCGCTGTTGGTAGCGCATGATAATGCAGAAGATGCAGACTAATGTTTTATACCTTTAATTTACCTACATGCTTTGATCTAACTTCAAATGAGAGAATTGGACTGTTGAGTTTACTAGATTGGTTTACTAGTATTTCCCATAAAGAGATCTAACGGAAGTCCGAACGTAATAAAGTACATCCGGGATGCCAGGATGGGTGTTATGGTAAAAATTCTTTGCAATTCTACCGAACATGTAAATAACCAAGCAAGGAGAAGGAAAAAACCATCCCTCACAAAGACTAAAAATACCCATAAACGAGATCAAACAAAAGATTAATCGTGCATCAATCTCGTCTGTTTCGATAGTCCATATTGAATTCATACAAAAATACAAGGCGTGGTTGAAATATACATTAGTCCGTGAAAGGTTTCGCCAAGGAAGACACTCGGGACATTCTCGCGTTATTCTGTATAGGTTGACAATATTATTGTTGAAATCATCAATCTTAACTTGCCACACTCGTACCACGACCTTCAATCCATGTCAACCAGACATTGTTCATGTTACGGATATGTCGCGGTAGGAACTATTTCCTGTAGCGTCAAGGTTTAGTACAGTTGATGAAGGTGCATTACACAATAGACAGGAGTGTTGTAATGTCAGTGTAAGGAGTGTTGTAATGTCAGTGTAAGGAGTGTTGTAATGTCAGTATATATACTACTGGGTATTATCGTGTAGACGCGTCTTCATATACCATGTGCATATAATGGGTATGCTACTAGTACTATATACTATCGTACGTGTACTTAATAAATATGATGTCTAAAATATGATGGTTTACAATAGTTATTTCAAGTTTAAATAAATATGTGTCCTATGTATCCTGATTAACGGGAAGCAACTCTAACAAGACTGTTCATTGGAGCTCATTTACTTTCCCAATATCATTCTTTAACATAATTATAACCCAAACGTCACTCTATTCAATAAAAAGAAATACGGGTGCTGTCATGTAATACATTTCTTAGCTGAACATGCAATATGATGCCTTTCTAGACGGCATTTTTATTTAGTTTACAAGAATAGATTGATTCTTCTCCAAATCATACGATGCCTATAACATCACCACTTTCTTACTCTGAAACCTAACGAACATTTTCGTTCAGTATAAATTAGGCCTTAATTAAATAAACAGCACTGGTTTGAATGTTATTAAATCCTAGGTATAGGCTGTGCGTTATTAACGATACATTCTTAGTTAACTTGACATTTCATATATACTTTGGATTTGAATTAGAACAATCATTTCCATTCTAGTTCTCACTACTATAGTACGATACTAAATCTATATGTTTATCAATCAACCATTATCATTCTCTCATTGGACCAAGCATGCACGGGGACAGAGCTTTCCAAATATTGTACCTGTAGACCAATACCAATACAGCACTGTAACCCACCGTTAGGCCATATAATCAGTAAGAACTTGTCTTTAATAGCCTATACTCACCCGCGATCACCTTTAATTGCAATTAACCTAATTAACGCCTTGAGTGACGAGTTAATGAGGTACACACAGGTAAGGTGCGGCTGTGATGTAATATTACGCGGTATTATGCAATGATGTTATTATAGCTTGAAGCTACCGTTTACAAAACACATTTAAAACATATAGGGCCTACAACAAATACGATAGATAGCCTAGATAGAATAATTATATCCATATACAAACATAAAATGTACCCTCATATGTGTGTGTGTGTGTGTGTGTGTGTGTGTGTGTGTGTGTGTGCGCGCGTGTGTGTGTCTAGTTAGCATGTAGGCCTACTGTATTGATACTATCCCATACTATCCATCAATCCATCTAATTAATATATCCATCCATTTATCTATCGAT
>JAULBP010129521.1:0-16694 GCA_032355345.1 Lepetodrilus pustulosus | reverse complement strand
CTCTCTCTCTCTCTCTCTCTCTCTCTCTCTCTCTCTCTCTCTCTCTCTCTCTCTCTCTCTCTCTCTCTCTCCCTCAATTTATGCCAATTCCCAAATGCCATTGAAAGCATACTAGGTAACAGACGTTAAACCTCAACAAAGCACCACAACCAAGCAAAACAGATTAGTTCTTGTATTACTATCAACCGCCAACACGGAAGTGTATCACGATGACCTTTACATTATGCATTCAACTAAATGACCGGATTAATTTGATATGATATGTCATTAACAATAGAAATAAAGGAAGGTAATTCGATGCAAGCTTGTTAGATATGTAAGTCTACACTCTTCTCAAAGGCAGCTAACTGCATTATAATTAGGAAAGTAATGCGGACACAATTAAACAGTGCGATGCATCCGTAATACATGTATATCCATACGTAATGCGTTGAATACTACACGTGTGTCATTGCCTCGTGTTTGCTTACCATTTTTAATTTTCAAATAATGTCTAAGAATATGTTAATGTGTTTAATTGGAGATTAATTTAGGGTAGGCTTATCTCCATTGTTTTCGCTGACAATGATGAAGACTAAATTAAAATACAATAAAATTATTACGTGGGCTGCACAATGTTAACAAGTCAGAGTGTTGTTAATTCCATTGGGTCGATATCAAACAAAGACACACAATCTGTTCCCCTAGTCTTTGTTATAGTGCTATCGCTCCATAATAGTATGAATTACATTGAGTTATTGAATAAACTAGATTCTATTAATGCGCCTTCAGTCGTGCGCTATAAATAAGCGGTGATAGTTCTAACAGACGTATGTTTGGTTATAAACGTATGCATATATTACTGTAGTATATAGTTTGACTCGTCACTTCACCACTAGCTATACATAATATATTTATGACGGTTTTAATGTTAGTCGTTTCGCCAGTATAATGAGTACTTGCTTTAATTAAAACCCGAAAGCAATCTAAATATTGAGAAGCAATAATTTTTATGTATATATCAGTAATCTTAGTAATCAATATTGCCCAACAACAAACATTTACACTTAAGTTAGGCAACATTCAATGTACACAGTGGGCCAAATCGGTTACGTAACATCACTTAGTACACAACAATTATATGCAGCCTCGAAGTATATTCGTGATATTGTAGGCTACATATGCTAGTATAACAGCTACAGAACTATTGCATTAAGAAAGACTTAGTATGTGTCATTTCGACGTACTACAAGTATTTTGGTTTCCTGCATATATAACACAGACCAGTGACTTCATGCTAACAAACATGCATCCAAACAAACATGTATCATGTACTAGTATATAACCCTCTTCATCCTTACCGTGACGAGTGAAGCGTGACCGGCAACTGACCATTGAAATCCTGTGTTGGTGATTGTGGACTTCTGTAACAGTCCTGGTCAAAGGGCGAGACTGAACATTACGCATTGAGAAGACTGCAGACTGTGCCAGCTGATTCTTTGTTGTCAATATAGGGACCATCTCAATAATTATTTACATAATATGGACGTATATTTAAAGTAATGCTTACACAGATACGTAACTTATCACCATAATATTCGATATGTGGTGGAACATAGAGAAAGTGTGTGTGTGTGTGTGTGTGTGTGTGTGTGTGTGTGTGTGTGTGTGTGTGTACGTACGTACACACGTAAGAGAGCGATCGCGAGAGAGAAAGAGAGAGAGCGAGAGAGAGAGAGAGGAGAGAGAGAAAGAGAGAGAGAGAGCATAATAAAAGACGATATTACGAATGAATATGTTGTGTATATTCATGAATGGAACTGGAAATACAAATAATGTTTGAGACGACCCCGCCTATGACAAATCACCCGAACCAGAAATAGTGCTGTGCTGACTATTACAAGTCAAAGTTTCCATATATTTAGCTTTTATTGTCAGTATTTGTCTTACATCAAATTCTTATAAAGTACATAAAATTAAACCAATACAAAATCCTCCTGCAAAATACAACTTGAAATAATAAAAATAAAATAATAAATGCAACGTGCCTTTGTTTATCTAAGGGAAGTTACTCTGAATAACGCTTCCTTATTTCCGGGTTAGTGACGTCATAACCTGTGATATTTACTCATTCAACAGTGCTGTTTATTTCTTATATTTCGATTAAAAACAAGCACTTTCCAATACTTCTTCTTGTTAAAATAGTCAGCCAAGATCCCCACCTCAACATGGATGGTAGGTACCTTGAATTATATGTGTGTCAATAGGGACATAACGATGAAATTCAAGATAACGCGAAAAATAGTTTTAAATTTCACATCACATCAGCTCACCTGTCGCCTGACATATTTTACCTGCTGATATGTTTAGTAATTTACTTTCTGATCAGCTCATAATGACAAGACAACGTACTTGTTCATAGGTTGAATATATATAACCTAACTATTGCTTATTTCTAAAAATGTTATAAATTTCTTGTAAAATAACCATGATTTTATGTTTGGGTCTTCATAGTCTCTAGATTTCCTTTTGGTTTCTTTTAAGTTGGTAAAACCAATTACAGTATACTCTGTATAAATCGGCATCTGTGTAGTCCGGCAATCTGCGTCTACCGGCACAATTTCAAAGTCCCAGCCAGCGACAGTGCATTTATCATTAGTTAACATTTGAATAAACCGGCATCTCTCTATTCCGTAAACCTGCATCACTAACGAGGACCGAAACAGTTATTCACTACTAATTCACCTTGTATAATCCGGCAGAGCTAATTTAAAAAAAAAAAACAATGGCTGCATTTTAATTGTCACGGTACACGGTTGAGCTGTTGAAAATTGGGGGACAGTGGGATCTCGAGATCGGCTTAGGAGTCCAGTAATCATTATGAAAACAATGGATGCCGTATCGTTAGCGGTCGCGATCGAATGTCTTAGAAGATCACTCAATGGGATTATGTATACTCTACGTGTATACTCACTAAATGGCGATGTCTCATCATTGAGCTGAAAGTGTCAGGGTAGCCTACACTTAAATAGGCATTAGTAGGTCTATTTGTCATACTAATGCTAGTATCATGGCATACCATCTGAACTAGTTCAAGATTCCCCTAACTTCCGGCGATATGACACTTTTTATATGGTATGGTATGCAATGACCATACCATATAAAAAGTAGTCAGCCAAAGGCTAGAGGAATCTTGAGCTACATCTGAACAGCTGCTGAACGTACGCAATCAATCAAGGGACGGAATTCTTGACAAACTGAGTAAAACGGCACTCTCTCAAATCCGGCATATTTTATCGGTCCCAACGAGGGCCGGTTTATACAGAGTACACTGTACGTACATTGTAGGACCTAGTTTCATTAACTGGATGCATATTTAATAAATACGATATAATAATTTGTAGGCTACACTAATATAATAACCCATCTTCAAAAGATTATATCAAAACCACATATATTATTAGAAAACCGTACAATTATTTCAATGCATGACCCGGCCAATTACTCTCCAAATATTTCTGGAACTCTCTAAAGATTCATTCCGAATTCGTACATCCGACAGGGGTGTGAAGACAGAACCGAGAGCATCTCCCACCTCGTTCATTACCTCCCTTGTGGTAGCTCTCCTGTAGTGCTTGGCCATCAGCTACTTATAAAGATAACTCTTATCCTATCACCAACAATCCTGCCCTTGTAATGTCACTTGTAATGTCACTTGTAATGTCACTTCACCGATATGGCAATGAATGCTTACACCTGGAGAAAACGGGATCATCTGATTGGCTGAGAGCATGTGCTTCATTTTAACCCTCTACATCGTGGAGGCAACTCAAGAAGCTCAGAATCGTTAGTGATTCCGATACTAAACAAATACACATTTCCTTAAATTGCTTTTATCTTCATTGTAAATATTTCAATCCAATTTGTTCATTCACTGAATATCAGTCACATACCTCAACTGAAGAATTTGCTAATTAAAGAATGAGTGAGTGAGTGTTTTACGTCACAGTGGAAACTAGTTATAGAATTCTATTTTGAAAATGAAAACAACTTTATTTTTTCAGTGGTTGAATTTGAATATTATTTTACATTTTAGCACTAAATATTTTTCTAATAGTGCATATTATACTATATTTAAAATTGCTAAGGTACTGTACTATATATAGTGCATACCGCGAGACACATCAAGAGTAATAGTCTCATAGGGATTAATTAATGTTCCCATGTAACCAACACAACTGATGGATTATAGGCCACATATATCTCGACAGTCCTACAACTTCAATCCCAGACATTTAGCAATTTTACACAGAAAAACAACTATAAACAAAATTAATGGCAAGTACCATTGCAGAAGCAATAACACAATCACATATATATTTGACATGTAATTGATGCATCCATAATTGAAAGCTCAATCCATCTTTCTATTTACACTATCTCACCAATCATATATTGCTAAATGTCACTGTCAAAATATTTATTTTGGGGAGTATTCAACTTATAAAAACTGCTTTCTATTTATATGAATACATTCAATTAAACATACAATATTTTTTTATTATGCACATAAGAACATTAATATGTTTGTATCTACATTTATCTTTCTTTGGGGTGTCTATTTCACTTGTTAAAAGCTGATTTCTAATAACACATAATAAATGTGCTATGTCATGTGATAAAAGCATTCAATTAAATACAAGCCAAACTATGACAAGATGAGATATGACAAGCCAAGCTATTATAAGCCAAGCTATGACAAGCCAAGCTGAGGTATGATAAACTGAAATATGATAAGCCAAGCTATGATCAAGCCGAGGTATGACAACCTGAGCTACGACAAGCCACCACTCATTAGGAAACATTTCTTCTCATTACTCCATTTACACCAATCAGTTTTCTGGACATAGTCAAACTGTTATCGATTCAAGTAACTCTATGCCAATGAAATGAATCAAGACCAGATGTGTGGATGTTTAGACAATCCCTTTGCCCAAATAGTAAACCATACCAGACAAACTCAACGTAAAAATCATAATGTTAAACTTAAGGCACATATCATTCACTAAGTCTACAAGAATATTGTGTGTGATATGGCTGTAGGAATTTTTCGACCATATGTGTAATCTACAAGAAAGATTATAACAAGCAAAGATTTTAAGAAATGCAAAAGTAAATCAATGTAAGAAATATAGCATCATTGAGTAATAATATACAAGAATGATGAACTAAAGAAACCAAAGAAAGGATTATGCAAGAAATGTAGTATTATTAAGTATTCAGATTGGAAATACGTTCAAGACTCACTGTGTAATTATTAACCATTCAACTCCAATGTACATCAGATAACCATGATCAACATATGCAATAGTAACCATTAAACAATGCTGATGCCCGATTGACCAATGAGAGTGAAGACAAGGTGTTAATATCACATCAATATCGACCAGCCCGGAACCAACAATTTGTGATTGATTGCTCAGACAAGCTCGCTGGTGTAATTGACATTCAGTCTTCTAGACATAGGCAATGTTAATATTTCATATCGGGATGAAAGCATCTCTGCGGGATGAATACATCTCTGTGAATAAAGCCAGACAGTCCACCCTCCTGTACAAAAACCATGCAACTCAGAGTTACCCTTCACTACCTCAGTCATAGTGCAGTCGGCAGCTAGAGTCGAAGATAACGTTAACTCAGCTTCACGCAGTTTCGTACATAGGCACCCTGGGGCCTGTTGCACAATATGTAGGCTATTGTAAGATCAACGCTTCCTGTTGTGGCAGGAGCTCAGTTACAACTGTTGTAGTGCTACAAGAGCTTCGTGCAACGGGCCCCTGGTCTGGGTTCGACTGTGACCTCCGACCTCTACAATCCCAGAAGTATGACTGTGCCCGAAGCTAGGCCATTCCCCCAGGAATTCATGAATATATTGAAGTGTTAATGAGAATACGATGAGCAGTTAAGTACTGCTTTATGATGACACGTGCAATTGGCGGGTACAGGAGATTGTATTGCGGCATCCGACATAATTATTTATAAAGTTCGGTTTGTATTCGGAGGGGTTATAAAGATTAATAGATCATAAAATGGAATTGTCTTTGCCAGGAGTTAGTCTGGGATGGGAATAGACTTTATATACATTGTGTACATTAATGAATACATTCTAATTTAACAATGTAGCCTAAACTGACATGCATGTAAACAATATATTACAATGCGTGTTTCTGTGCTTCACATTGTTTCTATATTTATTGGAAGATGCAAATTATTATAATAATAATAATGTTTTATTATTGTTATTATTATTACTATTACTATTATAACTAGTAGTAGTAGTAGTAGTAGTAGTAGTAGTAGTTGTAGTAGTAGTAGTAGTTGTAAGTAGTAGTAGTTGTAGTAGTAGTAGTAGTAGTAGTAGTAGTAGTAGTAGTAGTAGTAGTATTGTTATTACATGTATTAATATTATTACTACTATTATTATTATCATTATTATTATTATTATTAATTAATTAATTAATTAGTCATGGAAAGAATACACACTATTATTGAAACCTCAATTCAACATAAATCCATCATTTGTAAATTTCTCTTGTGTGTCAGATTTCAATAAAGATCCACGGGAACATGGTTCAAATTAGGCCAATAATTAAAGCTAAGCTTCTGTGTTGCCATAAAAGATGAATACAATATTCACTACGACATTAACTCCAAACAACATCACTAAACAAAACCGTAAATATGACAACAGACAAAGATAAACTGAGACATAAAATCCCTCTTTTGATAAAAAACACAATACCTCATTGTAACGACGTTGCTGTAACCATGTAACCACGTCAGTCCTGTCAAAAACATCATCCGGTATCCATTTCCGCTCTGACCAGCAACACAAACAACTGTCCTAAAACGCCACTGTTTGGACCACCGAAGCATCGTTTTTCTACACGTGGATAACATCACGAGACGCAGCACGGACTGATAGACACAGCACGGACTGATAAGGACTGAAGAGCAGAAGTTTGCCCCAAGTCTCGCTGTGTGTACCTTGCCTGCCGACGTCACCTTGCCCTAACACCTAACTGGCTTTGAAGACGGTGGCATTGCTTTAACTGCTCTTGCGTGGAAATACGCACAGAGGCAACAGACGAGAGGCAAACACGGAATAAACATAGGGTGGCCTAGAGGTTAGGTGTCGGACCAGTGGAAGACGTAATGGGTTTGATTGTTAGGCACCGGTTGCGTGACAAATGGACTTGCTATTGTAGGATGAAAGTTTAGTTTAGTCAATGCTGTTAACTTACTGATTGGAAACTTAAGATGGCTGCATGTGAGCATAATGTGAATAGTGTCTCACATGAGAAGACAATATATACACAATTTGAATACTGTATATTGCAAGACTGCTTTGTTAATATAATGTGAATATTGTCTAACGTGATATGTTACGAAATCATAAACATAATGTGAATATTGTCTAATATGAGATAACACCATGTCATAATGTATATAATGTAAATATTGTCCGATATATTACATATGATTTGTGACCAAATTGTGGACAATATGTGGATGTTTTATACGATTATCATGAACATCATGTAAACATTTCCGTATAAATACCTAGGAAGTTTAAAAGAACAATTCCATTCACCAAGACATTCAAAAACTACAGAATTTGAATCCACATAACACAAACAAACCCGTTTTCACAGATTAGAACCAACGAAAACATTCCATCGCAAACATACCCTCACCAACAGATTCGTATCAAACGTCAATATTGAAACTGCTGCCTTAACGTACCTGGAACTGATCTGCACTACGTTGGTTGATTACACAGAGCCCAGATTGACCACCGTCCATCACCTCAGACTGACCTGCCAATAATGGACATTTCTAATCCATGTCTACCACCCTTACATATTCCTCGTAAGTGCCTTTGTCGTGGAATCCGTTCTGCAGATTGCCAACCTATGCCTTACAATTTCTCCCCAGCTGATGGAAGGCTTTTATAAGTTGGAAGGTATCAATCAGCGACATTGCTCAGATAGAGTTCTATCTATGGAATAATTCACAATTTGGTTGTCCGTGGGGAGAAATGGCGACCTCAGGATGGCTTCAGGCGATAGGAATCGGAGCGGATAATAAAGTTAATTCCATATTATGATGGATAAGTCATTTTATGCTCGGTCGTTGGTGCTCGCTTTGCCGGGAGATATGTTATCGGCGCTAATGACAAAGCATCTGTCTGTGAAGATAATCACTTATATTTCACGTTTTGATTATAAAAGTTAACAATAGCCTATTGAAAACAAATATTGGAAATTCAAATTGGCATGACATGTGTATTTTTTTCATGGGGCAGAAGAAGGATTTCACTTTAAATATAAAATTATCAAAATAATTGGATATATATTTTTTTCAATACAAAAAAAAATATGCAATCAATATATTTCTTATTTCATCATGGATACTTACCTTGTGACGGTTTTACTTTCTTTTTGCTAACATTTGTTTGACAGGTGGTCAGCGATCTACTATTTGACAATCCTGGTCTTCCGCCTCTCAATGGCAGTTTAGTCTGAGCCGTACTCATTCTTAAAACTTTTCACAAAAGTGAACCTCCTCCGTTAGGAATAAAAACGCAATGAATAATCTTGCAGGGTTCTAATTTCTCGTCAGCACAGCTTTCCAACATGAAACACCTGCCTGTCACATCCTATTCTCATCTCGTGAGAAAAACTTTTCTTGTTTTTTCCCTTCCAACTTCTCTAGTCTCAGTGCAATCTACACGAAAAAAATCTAAAAGAACATTCCGCGAATCCATAAAGCACAATCTCATCTGTAATATCCGTGTACATAGTATATCAAATTACTGGTGCGTGAAATTCAATCAATTTCGCGATTTCGAGTTTGAAAAGAATTCTTACTCCCCATGGTGGAAAAGTTGATGAATCCTTAAGAAAAAGTCAGTCTGTAATTCCATAATAAACAAAACATATTCCACAAATATAAGAATATATCCTTTCTTTAGCTCTGTGAATGTTTCAGTAGTCCGAACTCAACACAGCTGTTAGAACTGGACTGTTACAAATCCAAACGAGTCGATACTGAAGACATCCATCCATCCATCTACCCCTTCGTCCCATTCATTTGTGTCCAGGTGTGACAGGTAAATGACTCCCCAAATCCACGTTTTCATAGCAATAAACAGCTTCCTTTTATAACTGACCACTTATCTCCTCTTCAAAGATCCCACTCTGAGACAACTGGACATTGTGGTGTTTGCCCACATTTACGCGCGTTTACCTACGCCGTGGGACAGGTAATCCATGATAATACCTCTAACAATGGTCACATGCCTTCACAACAGACAGGTGAGCCAAGACGGGCCACAGGTGAATGAAGGCAGACCAAAGGTGATGGTAAGTCGCCCCCATCCCACCAGCAAACTTAAGGCAATGCAATAAATCAAGCCCTAGTTAGTAAGGCAAATGGGGGAAAGGGTGGGGAAGGGATTGGAAAGGGGGTGGGGGGAGCTACCCCCCAAACCTCCAGACATCAGGGCTAAGGCGAGTATGTGTGGGTCCACTTTCTTACGGCTTTATTGCATATGTCTGTCCCCTCGGGGAATATAATCCACGTGTTATCATCTATAACCATCTTCTTTGTCTAGTCTGGTCATAATAAAGGCAAACTGGTGAGCTGTTTGTAGTTATGTATACTTCAGTATTACAGCATGTAGGAACATAGGTATGTAATCATTGAGATGAAACATATCTTCAAGGTTTCCGATGAAACTGTATACTGTTGTCAAACATTTTCTGTGAATCATGAAATTAGATTACAGTGGTTAAATACGATACATAGTCATGATGCCACACCAAAAGTTGTATTAATTAGTTAATATAGTATAATAATAATAATAATAATAATAATAATAATAATAATAATAATAATAATAATAATAATAATAATATATGCATTTGTTGAGTGCACCTTCCACCACTACAGTGTTCTTTGCATTGTAAAGGTACATAGTAAGACAAAATATATGATCAAATTTGTCTCCAAGTGAAATATATAAATACTATGTGACTTCAATTTTCCAATAAAACACAGTAGTCAATATAAACTGCAATTTAGCTTTGAACCTTTTTTTTTTATAAATTGTTGAATAAATAAACTGTATGATTAACCATCTTACTGCAATATTAATTACAATCTATGGCTTATCCAATCGCTAGGTCAAAGTTCAAGAGCACTGACAAAAGTCAAGAGCAAACACAACACACTCAAATATTCTTGAAATAAATCCCGGTGTGATGTCATCGGGCTTAATATTTGATTTGTCCTTTTAACCCTCTTAACCTCCTCCGAGCTCCATTGAACAGTCATTGTAATTAATCTGGCATTGAGGGGGTTAACTCAAGATTAAATCTAAGTATTAGCTGTCTCAAGATTGATGAGATATGAACGTACCATAGATCAGACAATATCAGATGGCCAGAACATGAACTGTGACAATTAATGCATTACTACCTATGGATAGAAGACATTGAACCTTTTAATAAAAGATTGATTTGATACCATAGGTCAGGATCAAATATACGAGAAATACGATACGTTAATTGAATGTCCTTGCAATCCTTCGCCACAGTCAGTAACATGGTCATTCAAAATGCATATTGCATTAGTAATTTGAAATCCATAGAACATTGCAATTTAGAAACCCATGTCCATCAATTATTTGAATCTAGTGTAGTGGTATTTCTTTGAAAAGGTAATTTTCTCTGAAATTAAAAAATGACAAAAAATATTTAAAAAATTGGGAAATAAAGAAGAAAAAAAGTGATATATCACTGAATGTGCTAACGGCCATTTTGTACACTTGATGACTCTCTATAACTATAAGTTATTCATCTGACTACGACTTAATTTACAGACTGGAAACTGGATGATAGATCCCTCAGGGTATAATTGCACTGACTGGCCAATAGAAAATTCATGTAAATGTTCTCCATCCTCTGAGATTCCCGTGAAAACATGTCACCAGGAAAGTATGATGTGTCTCATCGGCTGCCATGATGGCACTAATACTGTTTATATTTACCATCAATAAATAAATCAACATGTAGATTATTTACGATGGTTCCCAAGATGTCGGATCACCACATTATTACATCATTAGCCACAGTAGCTGATATAAATTTGTGTTGCTTATCGCCTTGACCATGCAAGCAGGGTAACATATAACCAATCAGATTTTTCAGAATGATCTCTTTACGGTCTTGCCGTTCAATATTTCAAAACCTTCCAGGCATGTTTGAAGTCAAAGCGCGCAGCATCCGATATCTGGTGATATATTCAATGTTGTCGAGCTGCAGATGAGTTTATAGATTACTCTCATCTCTAATGAGATTAAATTTGGTCTGATTGCCATGAGATTGCCGTGGGATTGCCACAAGATTGCCTGGATGACCAAGAGGCAAGGCTGATATACAGCTTACATGACATATCACTGACATGATGTCAGTCCGTGTAACCGAAATATATGCACAATTACTCCTTGGTATTTCTAGTAAAAAAGCAGTGTATCCATAATTACTATCAGATGCCTTGAAATATTGATTGTTGCCATGTCGATCAGCAAATCTCAGAGATTGGATAAATCAGAATGTTTGCACGAACAGTCATCGCTGACTCACACAAAAGTACATTGGCTAACAAAAATTAATAGAAGTTTATTATGAGAAGGATACCCGGTAGTAGAAACAAAGAAGTTGGATAAATATTTACTAATTATGTAACACATAATTTATTACTGTTGGTTTTGGAAGTAAATCATTAATGAGCACATCACTAATGATTAGTGATCCAATCATTTGGAACTTGAAACGGGACCGTTCAGATTATTGGCGCGATCTACTGTAGTAATTAGATGCCTTGATAAACTATTAATGTGTTTGCAGAAAATATATTTTCCAAAATGGCAGCCTAAAGTCCTAACAATTTTCAGAACCATGTTTGATAATAATTAACAAAAATCATGACGCTTAATTCAAATATGGCTGGACATCCACATGGACATTAGATAACAGGCACTGCACTACTTTCCTGATCTGGTCAGAAGATCAATGGATCCAAAAATATAACCAGTCATATTTCATTAGACGTAATTTGATTTGTCTTTATATCAATCATGATCAAACTTTATGTCCTTTGTGGTGGGATGCACCAATATTTCTGCTAGATTGATATTACTGGATGAGTTGTCAGGAATATCCTTTGAACTGACATGGACAAGACATGCTTGGTGCTGAAGTCGGGTCCCACCCTCTTGAGGGGTCGTGACCTGACCCCTGACCCCAGAAATCTGTGTTCTCTTTCAAGTGGTACTTCAATCTTTCAATCCAAGAAGAAATTAAAGTTTTATAATCAGATAGCAATATCTGCAAGTCTTCGTTGTCTAAGGAAATTTGCACATTGTTGTTTGAAGCTTGGCAGTAAAATATGGCGATTAAATGATCTTGCATAAATTTGCAAATAAGATATTAACGGGGACCAGATCTTTGTAATCAACTTGAAATGTAATCCCTGTGTGGGGTGTCACATTGTCAGCTTGTGACACTTTCAGGCTGTGACACAAAAATCAGTGACAATTTCTCACACCTTTCTGACACGTTCATCTGTTCATATTTCAGAATATAGAAAATCTCAAAAATAATAAATTGAAGATATTATAGAATGCTCTAATAATAAAAAAAATTCTAATCTATCATAAGTACAATATCGGAAAAATAAATTACAAACTTGCTGGAAATATATATATCAAAATATATTTCGGATGAAAATTAAAGAAATAATATGTTACACCATCATAATTGACACATAAGCCAACAAAGCAAGCACATTTACAATATAGATCTATTAATCTACAGACATTCTACTTCAGCCAGACATAATGCCAGGAAAACAGCCATTAAATTCATGTGCAGTGCCTCTTTAACAGCGTCCCTCAATGTTAATACTGTAATACTGTGGAAAACAGTGACCATATTTCTGGTGGAAAACAGTGACCATATTTCTGGCACGTGCCTCTTTAAGAGATGTCCTCGATGTTAATTACAAACCCAGACAGATTTGATGTACCAATGTCCATTTCCTAATTTGAGTGACGGATATATACGTGGTCCTGATTGAATTCTTACCCCAATGTGCATGAGTCCTGCGGATAGAATCGAACCCAGGAACGAGGGAGGAAATACAATCACATCAACACCTCCGAAGAGCAACGGCCTATATAATCCAGTTACGATATTGATTGAATTCAAATGTTATTCACAGGCTCACTTCAATTTTCAAATTGATGCAACACCTACACTATTTAACCTTTTCAATTCCTCGAGGATGGTGTAAAAGCATGGTGCTGATTTAAAATGGATTGAAGTACTGAAGGCTAACTGAATAAGCTTATATAGAGCCTAGGTTCCGTACCATAGAACAATAGCTGTAACTCCTATGAGAGTCATAACGAGTTAAGACTCATAGAGCTATGATCGGTTTGTTGAACGGGACCCTGCACGTTAGTACGACATATCTTCCTGGTATATTGAAACTTGTTGACAGCAACTGGTAAAAAGTTGAGAGTGAAAAAAACCATCTAATAACGTACATGATATGAGACATCGTACTGTAAACTTCACACAAAAACACTTTCTAAAAACACAGGAAAATAACATCTTAGAGTACATGCATGTACTAAATGACATCACAAATTTTACGTCAGTGTTTAATCAATAATCACTGCAAGCTAAACCATTCCATTCCAAAGTCCGAGGATATAATGCCGGGGTATGAAGACATATTATTTTGCTCGAGGAATCCTATTGTAAAATGTAGGGCACGAGACGACGCTCACTATGTTATTCAGTGCCGGAATCTTGATCAATAAAGTCTGTCGATATGCAACCATTTCCACAACCTTGGTGTCTAAGTAAACTTAAAGAAACACTGGCAAATAGGTACTCAAAGCAACATTCTGATAGATCGATAAATTTTGTTTTCGTAGCTAAGCTATAGGTGTATCTGAAATGTCAGGATAAGATTCATAAGACAAATTCTATGTAATAAATAATGTAAGAAAGACATTAAATTGAGATTAATGTGTAAGTGTATTTAGATTTCATTTTTTGATACCGTAATAGAAAACAGTAAATAGATGATTTATCAGAAATATACTTCAATCAAAATAGTCTAGTAGACGGGCAATTTGTCATGATGATTCAGAAATTTTGTTCCATAAATAATGAAAGAAAAGTAGTAAGTTGTGAATTATGAGCATATATATTTAGATGCCATTTTTTTTTTATCATAATAAAGAACAGTTAATACGTTATTTATGAGAAATGTATTTCAATCAAAAACACAAGGTATATGGCTTAAATGCATATAAATGTACTTTGATCAAAAATACATTTATAGGGTGAAGATTTGTATACGGTTTCCTATAGGTATCAATTTAAGTATACATACACTCTACATTGAGACTGATAGCAGTGTAAAAAGCGTGTGAACCATTGATTTAATGCCGGTTGCCATAACAATTACAAGAAATGCTTCATCCTTCAAGTCAGCAAACACCCCTGTAGCCAATTACTCTGAACACCCAGGATTAGATGATCAACTGTGATACGGGCCTACCGTTATATTACAGCCAAGGTGTTAAAGCAGTCCTGGAAGGTGAATTAACATTTTCACCATTTTCTGACAAAAATCCTCTTTAAATCCAGTCAGAAAATCTTGTTTTCAATTTGAAGAGTGTGTCAGGTGTTTGGAAATTCTTGCGAAATACAAACATTTCGTTGAACTCTAAAAAGAAATCCCACAATCTCAATCAACCATTATTGTTGCCAGAAGGGATAACTTTAAAGCATAACATGAAAGGGAGCTTTCAGGAAAATGTTATCTGTTGAATGCCAGGTCTAGACAGAATGTCGATCATGGAAAAAGATGTGAAATTACATACATATATGTGCATAAAGCATATATATCTTATAATCGTCACTGACAGAAAACCTCATATTTACTTACAATAAACATCTTTGTAGAAAACATTCTGTCTCTGATGAATGGAACAACATGGAAGCAGATGGTAACTGCAGCAACAGACATTTATCAGTCAAATGCTCGAAACTCACTGGAATATCAATTCCCCCCAACAACAAAAACTTCCTATTATCAATGAGAAATAAACAAAACTATGAGAAAAACTACCAGCCTTGCCCAAAATGTTCCATTCTGAAAACAAAGGCTGACAGAGAGGTACACACACTTAACATTACAAAGAGACTACCCCAATAATTTTTCAAATATATATTTACCTAATTCCGGAAGAAAATTATTTGAAAATGTTGGTTTTGTGTTATCAAAAAGTTATCATTCGTTTATAGACATATCAAAAGTAAACATTCTGGATGAATTTACATAGTCATGCAGTTACTATACTTTAACGCAATTTTGAACGATGACGACCAACCAAAGTGGTTTCCATGCTGAAGTGATAAGTTCCAGCACGGGAGATATCGTTATTTCAGATCATCTGACCGTGTACGAGGGCCACAGACTAATAGCGCATAATGACGCCACTTGCCCGGAAAACGTGGACAATTCGATCAATACTGACTCGTGCCTTTAAAGAAAATGTTCCCCATTTGCGTTCGTCCTGTCTGAGTTTTTCCGTTCCCAGGATCAGCGTTCCATTACATTGGCTTGAATGAATCTCAGAAATTAATTGAAGCTACAGATAGACATGAGAGTAAATAGAATTTCGGTGGTAAATTCTTTTGAAAATATCACTTTGTTAGGAAATCAATCTTAAATGTGTATGTTATACTTCATTAAGTCGCATTAAATCACATAAAATCACATAAAAGTCATGAAGATATGTGCTTTCATGTTTGTTAATCACAAATATGAAGAGAAAACAGTCTGCATCATATTTGTATTTCCCTCCTTTAAAGATGATTCTATCAATCACATTTTAACTAGAATACTGCTTGTGAAATAAAAAAAAATGACAAAATCATGACAGATTTATTTGTTGGCATAGTAACAGCTATATTTTGAGAAAAATCAATTTGCAAAGCCGCTCTGTTTTATGTTGTCATGAAAACTAAATATCAATGCGCTATATGAATGACATTTATATGAACGACTATTTTCCCTATTGTCACATTGTCTTCAGATTCAGAACTAGCTCAATATAGACAGTAATCTTCGTCCAAATACTCCATCAAATCATTCTCCAATCTTGCTCCAAATTTTCCACCTAATCCTTCCCCAATCATCCTCCAAATACTTCTTCCAATACTACCTAACCCTCTTCCAATTTTTCCCTAATCCACTTTCAAAATCTCTACCCAATCTTTTCCCCAAATCTCCCCGAATACTGAAATGATTCCCATCACTGAGAAAACAAAAGGGTCCCCCCCAGAACAAGATTCAAACTCGGACCATCTGGTTTCACAGTTCGGTGCACTACACACTGCATAATAACAACACTGTCATGAGAAGGGTATTGGGACATATCATGTATAGTGAGGCCCACTGTCTTTACAGTGCAGATCTAATTAATCTACCAACTTTACACCTATACTGAAACCTAAATACCAAGACAAAGGCATATTCAATTAGATAATCACAGAATATGT
>JAULBP010129410.1:0-16698 GCA_032355345.1 Lepetodrilus pustulosus | reverse complement strand
CCAGGCCCCCGTTTCACGAAGGTGTCCTAACTATTTAGGATCTCCTAACTTTAGGACCCAGTTATCACCTCCTAAGTTAGATGTAGATTTATGAAGGAATAAGACTTGTGACGTCGTCGTGAAACTCTTAGGAGATCCTAAATAGGTTTAGGAGCTCCTAAATAGTTAGGACACCTTCGTGAAACGGGGGACAGCACTGTAAGATAGTAGCCAGATCTCCCGGTGTACCAGATGATTGGTGTAGGGGCCTGGGGTCAACCATGCTGTCATGTCAAGTTTCTTGTCAGATTCCCCCAGTAATTGACATTTCTACGTGTAGATTACAAGCATGTTACTGGCTTGTTATATCATCAATGATTGCACTGTTCCTGATAAAGGAATGCAAAGTTGGTGGAATTTTTAGGGTGGACATTACGTCAGTAGCAGGAGTAGGAGCTTTAACATATTGTGTATTATTTTTTGAAAATTTAGTAAAAGTGAATGAAAAAGAATGTAACCCTGCATACCACCTTCCTTTTGCTTAACGTTAATTTTCTCATATTGCTTTTTGCTGTTGTGAAGTTTCATTGCAAAGTATTAGAAGTTTGATTTATAAAGTTTAAATTAGAACAATTTGCAAAATCATGTAGGCATAATCTTAATTCTATATCGTCAAAATCTCTTAATTTATAAGCAATGGGCTGCGTCTGTAGCAAGTGTGACAGAAACGAGTATCGGAACAAGTCATTACATCACTTATCTACAGCGATTGTTTGGCGAAAAGCCGCAAGTCAATACAGCGAGAAGGGCGACACAATACAGGGTGTCTGGGCCAGGCACGCCTACCCCGCCTACACCCATACACGCCGAGATACGAGGGGATACACTGAGATACGAGGGGATACGGGACATTCTCCACCCTGCCTTGGATCACTATCTCCACATTGAATTAGGACAGGAAGTTGTATGTAAGGTCACCCATTGTTAAATTGTCATCGGTGATGCATGCTGGGAGAATGATGTTCCCAGCGTACACTATTTTGTGGGTCGTTAAAAACTTTGGCGCAAAATGTTTCGTTTTCTCGCCTGAAAAATAGGTTTAAAACATTTTATAATTTCATATATTTTTAGATGATAAGAATTTATATGAGTAGAATAATTACAACCAAAAAGATTTGTTTTATGAATTCTTACTCGTCTTTGAAAGTTAGTTTAATGTGTGTTTATGAGTTGTCATATGATAATTGGCGACTGGAATCTTTGAGGTGATCATTGCAGATAGGCAACACAGGCTATTGGATTATATTAAGTGTATTGATGACAAATCAATGTATAAAAATCCTTGAGGGTAATTGCTGCTAATGTAGTACTTTCGGCAGTTAATATTTACACATATTTCTACTATGTATGGTCCAAGAATTAAGATTAGAGTCCATGTGGCTATAACCATCAATGAAAAATGACAGCCCTTTATGTGGACTTGGTCACATCCTGTTTACTGATCAAGCCTTATAATGAGGCAACCCTCAATACAGCACAAAATATTTATTGGACACATCTAGGCAAAATGCTGACCACATGTTTTGAAGAGTGCACCAATGTATTCGTTCCATATCTTACTTTGCGTTTTCATTTAAAATATAGATGAAAGTGCGGCATTTTTAATAAGATTGTTGAAATGTGGGAGTGGTTCTATCTCTGCCCCTGTATGTCCAGAAAAGGATTTCTTCATTTGCATAGACTTGAGTCTGGTCTCCTAAAGATGAATTCCAGCGCTTTCCAATCAAGCAGGAAATTCCAACAGCATGATGAGAAGTTGGAGGAACTGCAGACTGACGTCTGGACTGACCGTAGAGCAAGCCAACTCTGAGTTTGAGTAATAAGCAGTCTAGTAACGGGGATCGCTATGAATGGGTTAGCAGCCTGGCTTGAAGGTCTCTGTGCGTTCTGTGGTGGGACAGTTTGTAAGCAGAGCTGAGAGAGCATGACTTGAGTTAGGAGCCTGCTGACAAGATGTGCTGGATTTCCGATATTCTGTAGCTTCCACCGCTCGTTGTTCAATATTCCCCTGTTTGATGGAAATGATTCTGTTCCTCGTACACACTTCGTCGGATATGTAGTGGATGTGATGGGGATGATATTGCGCATGGATACAAAACGGATTGGATACCACACTGCTATTACGCCTATGAAGGTAAACCTACGATTTTGATGTTTTGATTTGTCTACGGTTTTGATTTTGATTTTTCTTTTGTATTGGCATCAATGATTATAGGTTTGTTGGCGATTACTATGTCACCAGTATTTGTGTTTTTGTGGTGGAAGATTTGCTAATCAGGTCACACTTGGTTGGTCAGGATGACTTTAGAGCGGAAATGATCAGATTTCATTTGGTTTCTTTCAACCAGGCTTTTGTATATGTGTTGTGGTAGAGATTTTGTGATTTGTCACCTTACGAAATGCGTAGTTGATGAATTGGCATTATTATTTTTTACTAGGTACATAAACCAGTGGATTTTTATGATATAGTATGTATGGTAAATGTCAGAAGATCATTTTAACATTTCTGTACCTCGTTATTAAATGTCGGTTCAAATTTAACTCTTTCTTTTTTTCTTCAACTTTTTCATGTATTTTGAAATCAGGATGCAGTAGTGTACTTCTTTTGTAATTCACAAACCATTATCAACAGTTCTATTATCTTTAATCTTGGAAAATATAAGATCGAAAATATTGGGTTTTTTTTGGTTAAGATCCAATTTCCAATCTGTATCAGATTCAGAATCTTGTTTGTGGATAAACTTAAGAAAATGACTTAACGTAAATAGATTTCACCAGGTTACTTTGGTTATCATGACCACCAGGGTTGGTAATTCTCCAAATATTGGAGGCGAAGGACCGTTCATAGTCATTTCCTTACCCATTAGCTCTGTCCAATGAAGGAGACATGTTTATTGATGACGTGAATGTGACACCATAGAATCGATACCAATTTTGATGACCTTTGCGCGCTGACCAGTCAGCTTTTGTTGACCTCCATTCAGTGACCCATCAACCTTTCACACTTCCAACATTGACTTTGGTTTTAGGTTGAGTAGCTGCAGATTTGATTAATACTTTGCGTAATCGCTTAACATTTTGCTTTTGCATGATGGTATCTTTGTAATTTCACCTACATGTTACGACCTCGTATATTACAATGATGCCAACTTTGATATACGTGAGCTTGTCGGTGTATGCGTGAAATATTCCCACTGTGACGTAAAACACTAATTCATTCATTAATAATGTGTGAGCTTAATTAAACTGTCTGCAACTATTTGGATGTTCCATCTTATCATTGTAGGTTTTTTTTTGCACAGATTAAAAATATTTTCAATCCATATAATGCTCATTTCAATTTTAGTACAAAATAAGTTATGTAATTTTAATTATGTTCAACATCACCCCGTCACATGCGGTTCACTGCACGCAAGAAGATTACCACGAGCTGGATAAAAGCATTAGCACATGAGAATTAAGTTATGCTAATCTGATTCATCAGCACTCAAAGATGTGACCAGCAATGACTTTATCCGAAATGAAATTAGCATGGCATGAAAGGGAACACCAATGAGTTGATAACTGCAGGAACTTCCGTGAAATCTGCATCTTGGTGGAGGAAAGGTTGGGGGAAGGTGAGGAGTCGGTGTGGACGTATTGAAAATGATGAAATCAATAAGCCTGTTGATGGCGTGTGATGGCCTTCTGACCACTGGTCAGTCTGATAATGGACAATAGCTGCCCCTGGTCCTATTTTGGACTCAGTCCTGATGACATTACGGCCTTATTGATTCCATTGTTAGTGTATAGCTCCTGGTCATCTCCCAGTCATCCCTGTCATCGCCCAGTCATCAATTCTGTATGTATTGGGGCTGTGGGTGCTGAGAAAGTGAAATAAACATCAACTGGTGTTGTTAATGTTATTGTTAAGACTTGATTTTTCTCTGCTAAGATTTCTTCCATTAAAAAGAAACTCAACTTTTACATTTTCTATTGTTAATAAGATTACCCGTAATCTCAACCAAATTCATTGTTATGAAGTGCAGAGCAACACCTTCATGTCAATCTCAAATCCCTGAACACTTTGGGCAAATTATTCACCGTAAAGTTGTTACGTTGCGCTCGGGTTTCCCAGCCTTTGAAACGATACTTTGTGATAAGATTCCTTATTGATAATGTGGACAGGAAATGATACGGTTCCTTTATACACCTCTGCACAATCCTCTTAAACCCCCCTCGAAAGTATGTCAGACATTGAAATAGGAGTTCCGATTCACAAGTATTGGCACATAGAGCAAGTGTCGGGGATTCACGTGATACAAGAACAGAAACTATGGATGCCGATCAAATTCCCATACGCTATTTCAATCAGCTGGTCGATCTACTTTGCTCTTGATTTTTATGGCATTTCTCCAGAACATCTATTGGTGAATTCATTCATATTGATTGCCTGGCTCCATGTTATGTGTTTATTTAGTGTTTTTCTATACAGTCTGGGTTTGAACCTGTATGGCTGTTGATTGGGAGGAGAGTGTCAGAAGCCTAATGAAGAAGTGGACGTATCCACTGCCAGAGGTGCAGCTCTTTCTGTTGGCTCCGACAGGAGATGTATTAATTGTGTTTTGCCCGAGGTCCAATTTGAGAATATTATGATGTCCTCATCAGGGAAAACAAGGTGTGAGTTTTGATAAATAAAAGTGTGTTTGAAGATGATCTAGCTGGTCATATGTTAGGCAAGTTTTCTGTGAGAAGTTTGTATGTTAACAAATTGTTGAGAACATTTTCAAGATACTTAGGATTTGTGCAATGGAAAACAATTTCTATGTCAGGTGGAAAACATTCTAGTCATTCTTACTGCAGATTTATTTGATCATACCTATTTAATTTTTTTGGACAGATTTATTTATATATATATTTTATTTGTATTTGGTTATGAATAAAGTACTGCTAATAACTTGTCCTGGAATATTTTTAGTACAAACTCATGCTCAACTTGAGGATCGTCACATATTGGTTAAAAATTCCTGCAAAACAATACTTCACTCACTCAATTGAAGGTTTAGTTCACAAATCCTCATATTTAATGTGAGCTTGAGCATTAAAGCATACTCAAAATATTTCGTACTCCAACTGTTTCGCTTCGTCCCACTAATTCATTCGTCACACTGCCAACAATTGCATGGAATTGAACCCCGATATTGATGTGTAATACTAATTATAGCCCTAGTACGAGTAAAACCATTCGGAGTGTCTTAGGATTACTACTTGGAGATGTTCAATGCCCAGCCAGTCTGGCCACTGGCTATTCTACTGTCCACTTAGGTGACCGACAGATATATCTGGAAAGTCTCAATGCAAAGCTGGGAATATTCTGGACAGAAACTAACACTGCAGATGTCCTGTAAGTTAACTTGGAAACTCGTAGTTTGGTTTTCTAGTAATTAGCATAGTATACTGTCATGAGATTTGGGAAGTTATTTTATTAAATAATACTACTTTTAAATGTATCGTAATAAATACTAAGGGACTAAATCGATACATATGTAACTATTTATCAACATGACATGTGAGAGAAAAAAAAAATTAACATTTGCTGCTCAAGTAAGTTTTTTAAATTATAGTCATCCAGTACATTAGGATGTCATACTTGTTGCTAATTTTAGATTAGTCCAGTACTGTTGTACCAGATACATTAACCTACTAATTTTCTTGTTGTACATAGACCTTATAGCACTGAGATATATTACCTCAACCAAATAGCAATGGGATGTATCGCCTTACCAAGTCAACGACTGCTTCACTATATTATTATACGTGACTCCCGAAACTTTCTGGAGGACTGGACAGTAGCAATGATGTGATCCCTGCGTGATTAGCTGGCTGAAATTGGGTGATTCACCCGGCCTGTTGTTGTGGTACGGTGAAACGACCACAGAGCTTTAACGTTATGAAGTTGTTGTGGCATCCCCACTGAGTGCAGGCTTGTTGATGATGATGGGGCGTGATACGGGTGTTTATTTCCCTGTGGATTAGTCTGGCATCCACTGTCAGCGTGATGCTTTTCTGTGGGATGTTTCTCTTGCAAGTGTGGTGGTTTCGTGGAAATATTGTTGCTGGTAGTGTCTGTGGTTTGGGTCAAGGATGTGGACCAGCTTTGGGTGTAGTTTCCCAGTGCCGGGTTCTTGTAACCATGGCAACATGTCAGGAGATAATCGGTTGTGAATATGATGTAGAGTTTATTAAAGAAAGATGTTTTTCTTGAAAATTGCGTCATGTAGTGCAGATTCTTTCAAGCATCTCAGGAATATGTATTTCATCTGAATTTAAATGTAGACATTTCAAAAATAAATACTAATTCAATCTTTAAAGAAAAAGCCATTCAATAATCTGTCTGTTCTTCACTGTGTTCGTAATGGAAACAGCACTAAAACTGTGCAGTCCTTGTTTTGAAGATAGCGCAGGCATTTTAAGGATGAGGAAACACCACAGGGATGGGGACTTTGATGATGAGAGAGGACAACATCCGACATGAAGCAGACTGCAGTTAACCTGATTACCTGCCCTTCCTTATTAAGCCCCATACAGGCTGCCTTTATCTCGGGGAGTGAGGCCTACTTGAAGGCTGGACCTGTGAAAACATATTTGGCTTATTATGTCATCTGATAGCATGATTGCTGTTTATTTGACTGCTCTCTGTGTGCTGTGAAGTATTGGCTGATAGCATCGGGGAGGAAAAAATAAGCCTAATTTTCACGATGATTAGATATTTAGTGCTATAGGAGCCCACAAAGAAGCATTCATGTACATTACTGTGATTGCTTTATTTTGGTTGAGGGAGAAAACAATGTTTTTCTGACTGATTTAGATTTGGTTTCATTCGTATATAAAACAAAAACAAAGTAATCAAGTGAATAGGTCTCTATTCAAGTTCCTCGGGAAGCTTTGATGGCCAATGATTTTGAAAAATGGCTTTCTCCGCATTCAATTGTAATAGGACAGATGTTTCTGTATGTCCTGACCAAGACAGTAAGAAAGGACTGTAATATCAATTGAAGCCATTGTCCACTGTTGTCCACTGTTGACTTCACACCCAGGTACTGACCCCACCTCCTTTGTGTCCTCTACTCACCCTACCCCCTATTCCACCTCTACCCTCCCACACCTATCACCTATTCCACCTCTACCCTCCCACACCTTAGTGCTCCTCACCCCCACTGTTTTCCACTCCAGGGACATCCCCAGCCTGCCCAACACCCCCAGCCTGCCCACTCCAGTCAGTTTCTGTTCCCCTCCAGTTCAGCTGGCAGGACACACTTCCCTCCATTCATAAAATGTGCTGGCCTCAGGAACTTTATCTTTACTTAGGTCACTGGACATCTGTTGAGATTTAGCCTACAGGATGTGGCCTTTCAGATGAATGATTATCCAGGCAAACCAATGTTTATTAGAATTGAATCTGACCAATCAGACTTTTAAAATTTGGACGTCAATTAGTATAAAATAATTTGAGATAATTATGTGAAAATTAATGCTGTGAAGACATGGTATGTTTATTACCTCTTTATTATGTATGTATATAGTGTATTTATCACAGGATGGATACATACTAGGCAAGTCTTTGTATGGCTGTAGATTTGAGATAACCTGACAACAGCTACCTCTCGTCCCATAACAGTGACCTCACAATCTCCATCTTACTAGAGAGATGAAGTTTATTGTGGGTCCATTTATCGTAGTCTGTATGCTTCTACTATTACCTATTAACGTCTTTAACACAACTTGTAATGTTGTAGTGTGAATGACTTTGATGGTGAGAGGTTTTCTACTCTTTATCCCAAGTTATCACTACATTTGAATGTAGCGGCCCATTAATGAAATCCCCTCAATGGCATGTAGTCTACTGTCCTACAAACCTTTGGTCCACTTGCCTCGGTGCTATAGGTCAGTTGTTGTTGGTAGAGTACATTCAGATGGTTGTATTGAAGCCCTGGAGGAGAATAAATACTAACAGGTATAAGGTAGAAAAAGTGAGATTTGATCTTGTTTTGTTTTTGTGTACAATGTTTCATTCAAATTGATAAAGGAAACTTATTTTATGTTTGCTCAATGGTTTTGAGCCACTAGAAAGTTTATGCATCAGTTTAAATTTAAAGTGGTTCCTGGGGTCATTTGTATATCTGTGGCGTTAAAGGTAGGATCTGTGGGATCCCCTGCAAATTAAAGACATGACCACCACTAACATTGGGCCAATGGAGAATGACTCCTGTATTATTTTCTTAATTTCTAACACTGCTTATGATTAGCCGAACCTCTAGAAGGCAGTTCCAAGGATTTGCCTGTACATCAAGACGTATCTTTCTCCCATATCCGCTTCATGCTAGCTACTATCATCTACTTTACGACATGTTGTCACATCGTAGTCTCATTTGATAACCAGGTGGGTCTATAGTAAAGCCATAACTGTTAAGTAGGCAAACTACACCAGAGCTGTAATCTGGCAGAAATGCTCCCATCGCCTTGTTGTGTGCCCATTCGCCCTGCTCACATTCCTGCCAGGAGGGACACCTACTGCACAAGCTCAGACCCTGAACTACAGGTTCTATTTGTTCATCCAGATAGGGTGAATTACAACCACTTGACTGGGGAAGAGAGCAAGGCCCCCACAGGTGGAGGAAGTCGGGGATTTCAGTTTCCTGTTGGCCGTTGACCAAATTAACTTCAAAGCAGGATGGTGGGAGATGGGCGGAAGGCTCAGCAGGATCCAGCTGGTCAGATGGAAGAAGCAGAATGGTTTAGTCTGTTCAGGGTTTTATTTTCAAGAAGGGATGTGCGGATATACACCATGTCTGGCAATTTATTAAGCAGACTTACCCAGAAGTATGGTGAAGTTTTTATGAATGAAAAGTAACTTGACTAAGGAATGAGGTTCATCGCATGTTGGTAGGGTCGGTAACTCTTTGAAGAAGAGTGTATCAATGTTGCAGAAGGCTTTATTCAAAATGCAATTAGTTCTGCAAGTTGGAAAACTGTTCAACCAATTATATAAATAAAAGGTAAAACTTGTGTAATAAAACATACCGGTAACCTAAGTTTGCTGTTTTAAAGTATGTCATTGAGAATATTGACTACAGTGCTAGGCATCTTTCTGGAATATAATGCTAGGAATCTTGATTGACCATAGTGTTAAACATATTGCTGTACAATTGTGTTGGACATCTTGCTTGACTATTGCATTTAATCTCTAGTTGAACCATATTGCTGATTGTCTTGCAGGCCCATAACTTGTTGCCTATTGAACCGGAGATAGTTAAATGGATTAATTTGCTAGATTGAATGGAGGGCTAGTCTAGAAAAGTGGAATTTTGATTAATATGGAAATTGCGCGCTGAAATTATTAGGAAACTGGATTGCATTCTGTATTGAACCTGCGACTCGGTCATTACTTGGCAATGGTAGCAAAGTATGACCTCCTCAACCATGTTAGCCCATACCCCAGCTTGACAGCCAATCAGCGGTGTCAATTTCCATTGCACCAGATCGTGGCAGATATATGTTAGGGACTTGGCTTGTGACTTGGCCTTGTATATGCTGAAACAGATGGCGAACACCGAGATATTATTTCCCTAGTAGCTTAAGGATGTAACCACACTGTAACTCGTGGAACATGTGCTGGTCATGTGTTGCACAGAAGGCTGACATATTGGTTCACATTTGCACCAAACCATGTTCCAATTGATGCAACTAAACATCCTACACATGTATTCCCAGTGTAAAGGTGGTGGGTGTGCATTCCTTCTTTACTATTTAGAACTGGTAGAAGGCCATGTGAGTAAATCAGTAATTTGGGTTTGAGCCCAGCCAGCATGCTATGGAAGCGACACCAGTACCTGCTGTAAGGTCCCACCACCTCCAGCTACTGGAATGGTGATGTATGATAGTGTACTGCTTGACTTGCCAGCTGGAGAATTCTTAGCACATGGGCAAGACATTAGACCTTGTAGGCTGACAGTCCCCCATGTCTGTATTGTAGAAACTATATGATACATGTCTATGTCACTTAGATTTCACAAAAGCACAATACATGAAACAATGGCTTAAAAAGCCTTAATATTGTATTAACTTTTCCTGCTGCAAGTGATCATTAGCTCTGCTCTATTGAGCTACTCTGTTTTCCTCCAGCAGTGAATGTTAAGGGAAAGAATTTGTTTTAGATATGTAAGTTTCTATTGACAAACATTTATCTGTGTCTAGTAGGTTTATCGTTGTGACTTGTCCCATTGGTAATGCATGCAAGTATACATACATACATACATACATACATACATACAAATTCAACCAACTTGTCTGCTCAAAGGACATATAGTTACCATAAATGTAAAGGAATAAAGAAAGCATCCATCTATCTCCCTAAATCTCTTGGCACTCCTGGCCTTTTGACATGCAGTGTGATATACATTAATAACATCAGTTCTCACCCTATTGTCCAGAGGCTTGAACTTTGTAAGGTTCAGGTATAACTCTGATCCAGGGAATCTGTTAAACCAGCCCTGTGTGTCCACCAGCCACATCAATTGGCATTAAGACCACTGCACGTTGTCCGAATTAGCGACCATTATCTCGATTACACCACAACCTTTCAGCCACATCCAACCTGACCACTTCCTGCCCATCATGGTGTGTAACCTCCCTGCCACATAGTGGTGGATAGATAGCATATTGTGCAAGCCCTGGCTAGACTAAACAAAGACCCCTCTCAATTTGGCATGACTTAATGGTCAGGATTGATTGGAGATCACAGGTCCTGCTAATAGCAGACATCATCCAGCAGATTTGCTGATGGTTTATCCTCCCCTGGGAGTTGAGAGAGGTGAGGAGGAAGACTTTGATGACTCAGACTTCATGGTCACATCTGGTCATCGATGCAAGAGGTGTTAATGCTCAATTGAATTTTAAGAGTTGGTCACTGTTAACTTGTTCAATGGAAGTGAATAATTTAATTGCTTGGACCTATGAACTTTTGTAGGAAGAAATAGCCTGAGAATTTTGGTAATTGATATAAGTACCCTAACTTAGAACAGATTATGTTGATTTTGTTTCAAGGTGACTTTGTTGAAATTGCTAGGTTGACCAGAAGGTTTGTATGAAGACAAAATTGAAACTTAGGTTTATACAATTAATTCACAAGTGAGAGATTCCTGATAATTCCAAGCATTGAATGAGTTTATTATTGTATATAGTGAACTTTTAAGTGTTTTGAAATTGTATATTTTATCCCTTTTCAGTAAGCTAGACAAGTAGAAGTTAACATTTTATCTATTCCATAAAACACCCATTTGGGAATTTAACGATCAAGACTGCAATCTTGGTTACCATATGACTCATATTGGTCTGGGACCAATGATTGTTGAATAGGGTGCTTGATGTCTGACACTAGCCACTGCCCAGTTTGTAATGACCACAGCCTTCATGCAGCCCTGCCATCTGGCCTGTGTTTATAGCTGTGTCTTCAAGCCAGGAACTGCAGCTATCTTTGGCACTCCATGTTATGTCTGCAGGATCTCGGAATTTGATCTCTCTGAAATTCCTGCTCTATGGATAGATGCGGCTCAGATACTGAGACATGTATCAAAAGCCTTGTGATGTATGGAGGTTGATGGGCTGGTTGGAATGAAAAATTCAGTAAGTGGTTCTGCTCCTTTAAAGTCAACAGTTCCCTATTTCCCTTTGCTTTTGGATGAGTACTTTTTGTAGTTGCCCAAACAAAGTTTCCCATTTCCCTTTGTTTTTGGATGAATGCTTTACGTAGTTGTCCCAACTAATGGTCTAGAATGTTGCATGGTGTTCAGACATATGCCTTTCTTGGATGAACAGGTTGCTGGTTCCAGAGAAACATGTGAATGCATACGCAGCTATCGAAATTTAAACTACTAGCCCGCTAGCCAAGGTAATTTCTCCAAATGCTAAAGGTATCCAAAGGACTAGTAGAAATTTACGTTTTTTTGTGTGTTTTGTTATTTGTATCACTCTTCAGGTTGGTAAGATTTTAAGTAAGTTTCGATCACTGGATACAAGATGGTCCACACATACTGGGGTGGAAGATCATAGGTGGAAGATCAATCAGTAAAGAGTATAAGCAATTCAATCCAACCCTCTTGAGTCTATCTTGAAAGAAGAACTATCCAGTCTGTGTTGGGCTGATACCTCTGTGTTGGAGACCTCCAGAAGACTAATGGTTCTGTGACAGTTTGGTGGTTGTTAGGGATTTAGGGATGGACAGCTTCGGTCAGTTAGATGTCCACAATGGCCGGAGAGATATGATAAATTGGCATTGGGTTACATGGAGGCCGTGGCTGGCTATCAGGAAAAGTAACTTCTATCTGTGAGTCAGGCAAATTGTGGCTGGGTAATTGGATAATGTTTGTAGTAGTGGCCAGTACAATGCTTGAGGACACACTTGTGGGAATTGGTAATGAATATCGTGGAAATCCATTCTATTTAGCACCAGACATGCAACTTCGGAGCATAGGTTGTAAATTTTCCAATAATATTTCATGTATATTGTAAATGTATGTGTTTCTGAGTGCTGGATATTTATCTAGCAAGTTTTTGACACTGCTGCCAGGATTGGTAGTATGTGTCTGAAAGTCGTTAAATGTCTTTATTTGGAATTAGCTTTCTGAAACTTTCTGACATTGGCGTGAATTGGAATTTTATTTGAAATCAAAAGAGATGTCAGTATAATAGTTCCATATAATATTATTTTGCTTTGGGTCAGATATTCCCGCTGCGACATAAAGCACTAATTAATTTATTCATTCATTTGGTGAAGGGTTCCTTTAGGATGCCCTTCTATTACCATGACATTTTATCTGAAATATTTAAGATTTAGACCTTCCACTTCAGTAGAGTGTGTGACTATGGTATTTATTTGAGCACAAGGTGGCATGTACAATGTTGTAAACTGTATTTTAAGCCTGTATATGCCAATTGTATGGCTAATTGATCAGTTGATATGATACATAGTTGACTATGACATTATCCATGATTACAACTTGAAAGGTTCTCCTACCGTTTATATAAACAGTGTAAAGATTGTGTAAAATGAGGACTGTTTACTATTTTCAGCAGAAAACATTCAAAATGCAGTTAAAAGCCTGTGATGACTTTGTAGTTGCTTGCCCTTCCACGACCTCTGTTAATAGAGAATCCTGCTAGTAACAGCTGAACATTGGCTTACATTGATTTGGTTTCACGCATATCTGCATAGTTTGTCCATCAGGAAGGGAGCATGTAAATAATGTTCTCATTAATATTGAGTTACCTGCATATGCACTGAAATGTTTTGACTTGGAACTGAACCATGATCTAGATATGCCAAGTTCGGTGGGTGGTAGTTCAGTGATAGGTTGTCAGAATTCTGAGACAATGGTTCCAACTTTGAACCTACTTTGGGGACCTTTCATCAGTGTGTGGTTAAGTAAGAGATGCTGCTATTGCATTGCAGTTTATTTTTTTTACCTTGGTTTGGCTGTATTCGGTGCATGCAGGTTTACTGCCATGATATTCATGAGTGAAATACACCATTTCTATGCCACAAAGGATAAAACTAAATATAAAAGCAAACACATTATCTAACCGCGACCAAGCATGTGAACATGCAGTGTTGGGAACTCGCTAGAAAATTGTCCTGCTGTGGAAGCCAAATTTACAATTATCAATGGAAATGTCCTTTTAGGAAAATAAATCGGCCCATCTCAGAAGTTAATGAGTAGGAATTTCCAACATTGTAACGTGTCAGCATTCAGTATCGCCACATTCTGATTTTGTTGTGCCACTCAATTCTCATTTAGCTGTGCCCAGAACGTTTGCATATTTATGCTTTCACAGCACACCGATATTCTGATATGCTGGAGCCCTTCCTCTGTTTTATATACCAGGGTTTTGTTATTCAGTGCGACTAATATGGTCACTACGGAGAAATGTTGTGTTATATCTCAACTGCCTCTTTTGCTCTTTTAATCTACGTCTCGATATTTCTGTAAATTCAGTCGAGCAAATCCACCTCCAATTCATTTAAAAGCAGTCTTTGAAAGTTTTCAGAAAGGTCGCCCTGTCTTTTCTTTGATTCTCAGTCTGTGCTACACATTTGTATGTGGAGTGATTTCCTCCAGATCCTCTGACATCCTTTGAACTCCTGAGGACAGTGTTTATCAGTCTTTCTGAATGGGTACAGCTTTCTAGATTAAGGAGGGGTTTGTGTTTATTTGTTTATGTTTCTGTGTTTGTTCAAGGATACCTTGGCACAGCTCAGGAAATTGTCCCAATTTAGATATATGTAGATAAGTGCAGACTAGTTTTAACAACCAATAAATATCGAATAAAAAATTATCCTGTGTAAGTAAAAGACATTACATTGGTTTTGATACTGTAGGAACAGTTTTCGGATAGAACTGTGATCAAACCCAACCTAAGCGACATGAAAGAGCTCAAGTATACTGTTAAATCTGAAATGGAAATTCCTGCTAATGTGAATATGAAGTGATGTAAAACAAATGCAATAAATAAAAAAACTGCCATATTCTCGCAAAAAGATTAAACGAACATGATAAAAGTGAACTAATAAGTGAACTAACCGGTATGCATTTCTTTCCAATGCATTATGCTTATAAAATGCCGTCCGCCTATCTCGGAAAGCTGTTGTCAGATCTTTATTGTAGAAATGAAAAACAAGACCTTGGCTGTTCCACATCTTGAAAAATTGTGAAGTAAACAAAAATCGCGGATTAGAGTTGTCCGCTGATGGAGAAAACAGTAAACAGAAAGCCGTTTTGCTGGGAAGACGCGCGGTCTGGGAAAGGCTGGAATGGTTTTGGCGTCAGGCCGAATGAAAGTTGGTGACTACAGGTCTGCCTGATTTCAGATTAATGATGTTAATGATTGACAAGAGGGGTCACGTAATAGGTGCGTATGCAGAAGGGCTTCATGCATGTCACATGTTAAAGTACTGACTGCACTGAGGCGCTTGCCCTGAGAAATGGCGCTGTCTGCGGCTGAACAGGCAGGGAGGAACAGCAATCCTTTATTGTACTTTTATCGAAAGGGACAAATTTAGTGAGGTTTTTAAAAATTTAATTTGATACATTTTATCTTTGTACAGAAAGTATGTTCCAGTTACTAAAATATTAGAATGGTACCGAGTTCCAATGTTGCTAATATATAAACCCCAATAATTTGCACGAGGGTTGCTCAGTAGTATTAGTAAATTAAAATGGAGAGAATTTCTTAACCATCATTCTGATGGCCTCCATAATAGCTTTTTGAATGCATCTTATTTATAAACGGCTAAAATATCTTCTGTACCAATTTGTTAATTCAATTCACATTTAGCATAGTTTTCATATATGTAACGGGAGTTACACCCACACAAGTATGTGTGGAATAAGAATATTAAGAGAAAAAAAAGCTAGCGAAAGTATGCAGGGAAGGAAGATATTACCTGCAGCTGGAGGGTGAACTGGGGTCAAGAAGTTCAGTGCAGTGCCCGGGATAGGGTGGTCTGTGGGAGTCAGCCTTATAGCGGGGAGGGTTGGGGAGATCCTGTCGGCAGGTAACACAGGTAGTGAACACAGGTAGTGAATGGGCAGAGAGCAGGTGAAAGTGCTCTGGACATTGGGAGGTGATGTGAGATTGAGACAATGGGAGTTAAGCAAGGTAAGCCTGCTACAAGAGTAATGGGTACTATATATAGTACACTCCAGTTCCGTGCGGACACCCATACTCTGTGTTTGTTGTGGTGTCCATTCTAAACTTGGAACGAACAGTTTAATTTAAAGAATCTTGTCAGGGTTTTTCCCAGATGATGTTGACAGTTTGTCGGATTCGTATTGGGTTAGGTAGATCCACCGTTGGTGTTTTTCTAGTACTGTATTAAAATTTAATTGGAGGTCGTATTTGTACATGTATTAGTTGGTCCGAGGTGTATTTGCAGGAATTCCAAACTGTGAAGCACTCGAACAAGCAGAATGGATGAAAAGTTGATGAATAAGCATGATCTATTAGACTTGGTGGGGAAACAGTGTTAAACTTGTACCAGCATTGTGTATGTGTCTTCAGGTGAAATAACAATATTTAATGATGATGTTTGAAAGGAATCAAGAGAAAGGACACATTTTCTTCAACAGCTAGCTACACATTGTAATAAATACCATCTACCCAGTTAATGTGATTATATCTCAACCATTCTCAACCATTCTCTTCAGATGCAATGTTGTCATTAACCCAGATTGAGTTGTCAATCCATCATGAGCAAGCCCCAGCTTTTAGATACAAAAATGTAAGCGAAACTGTAGAACCAATATCTGATGTTGCCAAAATAATGGGCCTAATTTTCTCCTTGATTGCCGTCCTCTCCAACCATACATCCAGTGTACGTGGTAGTGTACGTGGTAGTGTGGGTGTGCGTGTGTGGAGGTGAAGGCCAGAGCCCATGTAGTAAACACATGCTTGCATGTCCATCTCCCCTGGTGGAAGACTTCCAAGTTAGTGGAAGCAGGCAGGATACTCCTGGGAGTGGTGTTGATAAGAGCCAGGTGAAGCCTTCATGTCTCTCTCTCTCTCTCTCTCTCTCTCTCTCTCTCTCTCTCTCTCTCTCTCTCTCTCTCTCTCTCTCTCTCTCTC
>JAULBP010129300.1:0-16700 GCA_032355345.1 Lepetodrilus pustulosus | reverse complement strand
AATCTATTAAGAGCTCCTAAATAGTTAGGACACCGTCGTGAAATGGGGGCCTGGTCTACACGGACAGCCGATTTTAAATTCTTCACTCTTAATGATGCTATTGAGTTGAACAACATTAAATACGAAATGGAGATGTTTCACAATTAAAATCGCAACATGCAATTTCATCTGTTAATTATCAAGGAACGCGAAAACACGGCCAACATTTTATTCAAAATTAGTATAAACTATCTATACTTTTACGTCTGAAATTGATCATGATTATAATATAATGAATGTTTCGATATTTCATTAAATACAACAGTGTTCATACAGGTTTAGAAGAACTTAATGCATATATGTTTACCGGTTTAGAAATGCTGAATACAAAGTAGAAGTCGTATTTCACCTGTAATACCATGACAACGAGCTTTTAGCGTCAGCTTTTTCTGAGTCATTTGAACTACAACGGTTGATCTACACTCGTGTTTCTTTGGTATTTCCAAAGTGGATATATTATGTATCGCTCTGACATATATTTCTTGTTGACATTGAGAAGGCAAGTGGCAACAAGATACCGAAAATAATAAATTATCAGTCAAGAGAAGTGAATCGATGTTTTCTCATTGAATGGAGGATGGCACATACCATGCCACTACCAACTAATGTCTTGCATGAGTAGTGTAGCAGGAATATTGACTTTGATAATATATATATACCAATTTTAGTTTGCTGAATTTTAGGATACGTATTGTGGATATGTATCCATACCTAGAGCTTTGGCATAATGATGATAAGAAATAATCGGGGTATTGGACGACATTTAACAACTTCGAAACACCTATCAGGTATATTATGATTTCTCTCTGTTCGATCAGTACACAGTACTAGTATCACCACCCTGTTACTAAAACAGATGGCAGTCGTCTGACAGTAGCCTATAGTAACCGAATACTAGGACACTGTACCGAGATGTAGCGCTACTGCTGAGATAAACACATCTAACACACATCATTTATTTGTACTAGTTTCCAGTACAAGGAAGCAGTAAAGTACGGATACTTGTTGACATGGAAGCAAGACTTGTTGGCCGTGACCGTGTGCCCGGTTCACATGTGAACATTACTTTGATAGTCGTCTGCTCGCGGGAACTGTCACTCTTGAATGTTGATATCTGTCAAAATAAAGGTCAGTACAGGTCATGTCACTGTCCCTCATAAATAGTCCTACTGAGCACAAACTCCTGCTCCAGACGTAAAGTACACCACAAGTTTATTCGTGTTGGCTTGTTTCTATAGTAGTAATCCTACATGTTGTAAATATTGTGTAGGTCTTTAATTACGTATAAGTATTTTTCTAACAGTGCCAACCACGTACCTGGACTTAGGATATTTCAACTAAATTAATTTGAATTCTCAGTTAAAACATTACTCTATTACTATTATTTCTGACTATTTACTTTACCACTATTTAGTAAAAATAACTTGTAACAGAGATAGATTAGTATTTTTTAATACCACTTAATACCATTAATAATAAATACATAATTATGTAAACGGGAAACAAGATTTAGCAAAATTTTCCATGATTACAAAATTATAGATTCTGATATTAAGAATACAACATGTAGTTACATCCTTCGACGTCGAGATTATGTCGACGCTATACCTGAGTATACATATATAGCAGTGCGTGAAATTCACGTCGCTGTATACACCGTCAACAAAGACACCGACGTTGCCAAGATTTGTCACTCCTGTCATGAGGGTAACGAAACCGGAATTCAATATATCAGCATTATAATACCAAGGCTTAGTCTACCAGAGGACGTACACACTAGATAGGCTAACTGAGTACTTGCATACTCATCCAGTACTTATATCCTTAAGGTATTGTAATTAAGGTCATGGTGTTTTAATTATTAATTACTATTGCAATACAAATTACGTATTTTCCGCGTTATGGCAATTACCTTGCAATGCTCACATTCTATTTTGACAGAAGTAATAATGGAATGGAATGTCTTAAATGCCACATAAGCAAAATAGTCTAGACTGTTATAATATTAATACACATTGACACATGCTTGTATTTCAATTCACAATTCTATTATAAATGTGAGCGAGAAAAAGGAGGGGCGAATAGTTCTTGTTTCAATGCAATGAAAAATACGTTGGCTGAATGGTTTGGGCAATAGAATCATGTTCCAATGGACGTTACTCAGAATGGCTGAGAACCCAATTTCGCTGAAATAGATGTTGTATTATTTAGTTTCTCCAGATATGATGAGAAAAAATAACATTGACATGATTTATGCATCACATACCGGTATTAAGAAAATTGAATAACCTAACAGAATACTGTCAGTAAATTATTCCGTGCATGCCAGTGTTCGAGCCTGGAGTTTTCTGATCCGACGGGTTATCCGTTTAGCCACAAACAGCTGATATTTAGTAATTGCATACTATTGACCAAAATTGGAAACGTATAAATGTTGGTAAAAAATATTGTCTCAAATGAATTCTTTCAAACTCTGACAATTCTACTGGAATTATCATCTGGTTATGCTTTCAATTGAAATCCAATTGTCTGAAAACGGTTTTCTTATACGAATTATTAAAGAAAGCGTTACTAAATCCCAATGTTTCGATGTAATAAAACAACTAACAGTATACAACTGATCTGCTGGATGGCTATTGCTCTATTATATACACCACGGGCCGAGATTACGAAACATTATGTGTACGATTTCATGCTGAAGCTAAAAATCTATGAGGATTTATGAACAAAACTCCGTGTTGAGCATGAAATCGTACTCAAGAAAGTTTCGTAATCTCGGGTTTTCCTCGTACTCAGTTCTCATACCGTATATCTAATAAATGTGACAGTATGCCATTGAAGTTTATTATTTAGTTTACAACATACTTAGTATGCCATACTTATAGCTGCAGTATACGGTATACGGTAGTACAACTTATTGAGTTGTCCAGGTATTCAATACGGAGTTAATTACCGTAATATATTTCTGAGTATAACGAGTACACGATGCCTATGCGGATAATATAATTATTATATACATGTCCTGGGACTAACTAATAAGATAGTAACATGTAATTGATAGCTTAGCGACTTATATATAGTTTAGTCGTATTATTAACGTAATATAATTGACTATCATGCAAGGTTTTATCGATTTATTTAAACCTTTTTAGGTGTAATTTCCTCGGGTAGGCCTATATTTATTATACAATTAGGTAGTCTTTTTTAAATTTTTTATTAAACAACTATGATTTTAATATTAGCTTAGGTACCAATAATACCGTCAAAGTATATAGTTTAGATACCAAAGGATTAATGGCTTACGTGCCTTTATTGCTAAAACCAAAATATATTTCCTATATACTAGTATACAAGAGTTCGTTTATATACGTTTAGGTCTTAACTGTATAGTGGTTTCATCTAATTGTTAATTATCGTCACACTAGTTAAGCTAAATATCATGAAGTTAATATTGAAATGTCAAGCTGTAGCTGGTTCACGATGCCAAGACAAACATCGAGAGATAGCACAGGAGATAGCAGTATAGAGATAGATATTCAGATGGTTCGAAATAGAACATAGAATTACAAGCTAATAATCTAACTTATATGTAGGTGGACGAGCTTGTACAGTGTTTTCCCCCCGTGGATACGTTGAAATCAGGTGACAATATCATTACCATCTCATTCGTGCAAACAACCCTTAATCAATGTTTGGTTGGTATCCGTCTGAAAGGACTACCGGTAGACGGTGGAAAATCGAATTATCTGGACATGGCTGCCAGTTTATTTTCTAGAGATTGCCAGCTTACTACCACGCCGTGGAGTCTCATCATAATATGGACCAATAATTCACGTGTTTATGATCGCTTATTCTGTGTATGAAGTGTAGAAAACATATCATAGATGAAACATGAGGCAATCAATGTGTCAGAAATGGCAAATGCATACCTTGATGGTTCCATATTTTATATGACACGATAATGAACTTTAGGATCTAAAATCTTGATGTGGAGATTACACAGATATTAGTATTAACAGCTATGTTAGGTATCTATATACTGAGGTATGGTGTAGTACCAGACTGTTGGTGGTATTGTGTGTGAGTGGTGACACGGAATTACGACATTCAGAAAATAGCCGCAGTATTCACGCTGGTTTCAATTTCATAAAACAAACTCGGATTACACAAATAATAACTATTCCTAGATTTTATTATAAAAACCTGAGAAATCTTTCTTTGTCGAACCCCAATGTCCATTTCAATACAATAAAATTATTATATGTAACAAACTAACAACACTTGCATGTAAAGGCTGCATGCTATTATCTCAATGCCATTTACTAATGATTTGCTAATATTATCAGCACCTTCAGGATTCCAGGCTATATTGGACCCGAGCAGACCTGGGCAGGGTTACCACTTCCTGGCGGAATACAATCGATAGTTCTCTCAGACAATTCCATTCCATTGCCTGCAGTCATCTACAAAACTACGGCCTCGCGATTCCAATCTCTACACCCTTCATAGACAGGAATAGAAACGAGAGGCGGTGGAGGCGTACGATAATTAGACCGATAAGTACACTGTAAACCAAAGAGTGCTAGCTAGAGTGCTAGCTAGAGTAATAACTAGAGTGATAACTATACTGATGAGTGATAACTAATGATAATTAGACTGATTACTAGAGTTAGCTAGAGTGATAACTAGACTGATAACTATAGTGATAATTAGACTGATAAATATACTGATAATTAGAGTGATAACTAATGGTAACTAGACTGATAAGAAGTGATAGCAAGAGTGATAACTAGACTGATAACTAGTGATAACTAGACTGTTAGCGACGTGTTCAAGGTATCCCCAAGCACCAAAGAACATTCGTGGAGGAACTACTAGTATCCCCAGCCACTGTTTTTCATCCTACCCTCAGGGAAAACAGTCGTCATGGTAACGACCTCTCAGCCAATGAGAATCCATCATATTAATGTTTGTTTTGCAGGCAGTGTAGCCATGCGGTATAAGGCTGGTGTTGCCTGGACGCGTGCCGATAAAATAGAAGGAATATGTTTACGTTCGTCATTCAGGCTCTCCCCACTCTGACCTAGGTCACAAGGCAAAGCCCATGCACGCGCACTGCACGCGCAAGAGTATTCCGGTGGGTTTTGACAAGCAGCCATCTTGGTTTTGAGATAAGGACGGGCTTGAGGCAATTTGGCTACATAATTGCTGGGTTTCGATGATGGAAACGCGTGGTTGGAGTGGTTATTTTGGGTGAAATTAGCCATAAATTGATTACGCGAACTCACGCTGCTGTCAGACTGGAGAGGCGAGCGAGGGATTTATCAAACATTAATGCTTGCCGCTGTCCCTGGACAAATCGATGACTTCGCCGCGAATAGAAAAAGACCTTCAAGAATTAATTTCCAGATTCGCGGAGGTTTGGCGTCCACGGAGACAGATCTGCGGCTCTGACCCTCAGTAGGTGGGATTGCAGGGCGACCTGGCTAGTAGGCCGGACACTTTCCGGTCAGAATATCATAGCTTTTGTCCTGGGGAACCGTGTATGTCTTCTCTTTGATAGAACAGCAAATAGAATAACTATATAGCAGAGAAGCAGACACAGTTCGAGGCCTTCGTTGCGTTTGTATCTTAGCTGGAAAGAAATATTAAGATTTGAAAAAAAATAGATTTAAACCAAACCATATATTTTCCTATGAAAACTATGCCTTCATATATAATACATAAATAACTCGAAGACGCATATTACAATATTTTATTTTATTTTGTGAAATCATTAATTACTGTGCCACTATTAATTATAGAACATTAATTAATATGTATTTTAAGCTATTTTGACGTTTTATTTTAGGGCTTCGAGCGTTTTAGTTACACCGAGTGTATTTTTATAATTTAACAAATGTAACGATTACCCTGGTATTCTTGTGCAGAAACCAAGGACAAGACATCAACATGTGTATCAATTACCTGGTAATATGTCAAGTGATAACGTCAATAGTATCTGTTAAGCCCAAACAGAATATATCGTACATGGAGAGAAATGTGAAACTGTCTACGTTATTGACATGCTTACAGTAGCCATAAATTGATTATGGTTATGGACATATTCATCATTCATACATATTTATAAGAACATTGCCACTGGCTGCTGGTGTTCCTATGACTCTGACGGTCACATTCACGGCGCAGGACATGTAGTAAGCTACAACCAATGTATAACTTTGGTATTCCTGCCACTGAAACCTTACAACATACAAACTCAATGCTCAGTACAAACTCATGCTCAGCTCACGGTATTGTTCACAAATCCTCAAGTAAAACTTGACCTTCAATATCAGCATGAGATCGTACTCAACACGTGTCGTCAACTCGTGTCCAGGCCTTGCAGGAAGAACACGTAGAGAGGTGGTAAAGAGGTGGTGTAGAGAGGTGTAGAGAGGTGCCACGATTGATCTGGAGGTACCTTCTATGGCTTTTCTCGCAGACGTTGTGAAGGTTGCGTGGTTTCCTCACGATGTCGAAATCTATGACGAGCTGCAATCCGATTAACGGTTTCATTGATACATGGACATCATATTCCTTTCGTCGCCCCGAAGCATCCATACCCCATCCTCAATAAGACATACGTACTCCTATCCCATCCCATTTGTAGGAAAGAGATATAGATATGCACCTGGAAGACAATTCATTAGTTGTATTAACTGCTGTACAGCTTGGGTAGATTTAGTTCATATTGACATACTGTATGTAATAAATGCACAATAAAATTACTTCCGCTCTGTAGCACTGCTATTTTGGCATACAGTATTACAATATAGTGAAATCCCGTGTCTCCTGGTGACATCGTCTGAAAGGAAGGTCCAGTAAAGCCTCGGATCGGTCACTTGGAAGCAATGGGCAGTCTGAGAAGATGTCCGGTCAATGCATACACACACACATGGTTCATCTGATTGGTGTGCTCATATCCCCCATACCTGTCACGTGTGTCGAGATAGATAGCCAGGAGGTAATAGATTCAGTGGTGTGAAGTTCATCTCATAATCTACAGCAAAGCATTGGGCAAATACTTAATGTCTAGACCATGTATTTGCGTGCATACTATATGGTTAACAACACAAGTATGCTACGTATACATATACTCTCAATTGTTTTTTTTTTTATATATAATACTTTTTCCTGTTTAGCAGGTTTGAAAACATACAACCACAGCTAGTAATGGTAGATTTTGACCGAACTTGAGCTAATAATGCCAAGTACGATACATTCATTTGGTACTCGTGCCATCGCATTTATATTTTCAATGATTTGATTTTACCGCTCCACGATAGAATAGAGATGCTTGACACCCATCAGCAATGTAGTTACCTTCCCTTTAACATTTGGAGTACTTAATCGGAAATATCTAGGTTTTATGACACGTATTGAATAATTGAGAGAACTCTTAGTTTGCAGCAAAATGTCATGTTGTTGAACGTCTTTTTCTGAAATAGAATATTTCCTACAAAATCCAATTTCCGGGTACATCTTCCATACTCATCAGATGTCGAGATAATTCTCCAATTGATATGCTTCTTAGATTCGCTTTGTCTGCAGACAGCACGTCTGGCTTAGTCTCTGGCTTAGTCTCTGGCTTAGTCTCTGCGTCCTGGACTCGGGGCTATGTTTCTCTATGGATCTGAAGCTCGTCGATGTAACACTGTAACACTGTTTGCTGTTACGATTTCTGACGCCACTTTAATAATTGATGACTAGTAGCGGCGGCCACTTTAGTACTACGTTGTTATTCCCAGGTGTGATGAGGGTGATGAGGGTGATGAGGGTACAGCACTGTGAGGTCGTGGAGGCCATACTCTGCGGCATCCATCCTCTCCCTCGGCCAATGGGAACCGGCATTTGGTCATTACTGTGCGAGGGTTCAAGTGGCCAAATGGGTGGCGGACGAACGCTTTGTGCAAGACAGGTGTTGGCTATTTTGTGAAAGCCCGAACACTTCGAGAGTTATTAAGATAACAGGTTGAAGGGTTTTGTTTGAGAATCCTGCATGTCCAAACATATTGCAAATTAGACGTAAATTATGTATTTATCTGCAATGAAAAGGACAAACAAAAATAGCGTGTAATTTCTAGACAAATCGAAAGTGTTCAATATTTTCTGAAAGGGATTGATTAGCCTAAGCTGTGCCCATAGAGTTCATTCGACACAGTTCAACGGTAAAGGTTTACGAAATGCACACGGAACCTTTCAGAAAAAAAGCTTTCTTCCGGCGTGCCTTTTGCCAGATTCTATTTTGGTCAATAGCCAATTCCAGTAAAGAATATTCAAGTAGCAAATGAATTCATTCAAATATTTCGTGATTAACGGAGGCATATACACGTACTTGACATAGTTGCAACAAGCGTGATAAACTAGTTGCAGAACGTGTATTGTCAAGTTAGTAAACACGTAGCAGTTGTTGGTATCTACAAGTAGGTATTTATATTTGCAAGACATATTTGCAAGGTTTCGGTGTAGGCTATTTATAAATTGTTACAAGGGGAATTATTTGCTAACGTGGGAATCGTGTAAAAAGGAAAAGAAGCAGTTTTAGTAGAGATTTATCATAGCAAACCTTCATCCAGTGGATAGTTATACACTATAGTTACTGTCGCCAGCCTATTATGAGAAAGGATATCATCAGAAGCCTACTTATTAGCCTTGACATAAGTCTATAAAATAATTACATTTAGCAGCAATAATATTAATATTCTATGTTCATATTAATTTTATGAGTAATGTGGATACTGAGTGTATTAAATCTAAGTAAATTCGTTGCAAATCGATAAAACTTAATAATTATGCATCAAAGGTTACCTACATTTATTCAACGTAATTCTTTAGACCACTGAGTAATAACCTTGCTATCACTAACTCTGAATAGCATAGCTACATTAATCTACATGTCTACATGTTTAATAGCTGTTTGATACAGCAATACACATCAGATTGACACAGGACATGCGCAGTGGTGTTCACAGCCTCGGGGCGGGCCAGATGATATAGATAGCTGGGTATTTGCTCCGTGACTTGGGTTAGACCGAGGTTAAATGTGTAGATAATCATATACTTATCTTTCTAGTTTATGTCACTGACCTCACTTTGACCCGGACACTTGTTCTGTAGTGCAGACCTCGTAATGAACTCACAGAACTTCCTGCCTTACTATTTACTTAAACTCACGAAAGTTTACTGGGTATGCTTGTATCTGGGTATGACTGTATCTGGGTATACATGACTTATCTGGGTATACATATAGCTGATTATGTCTGTAGCATCTGGGTATGACTGTATCTGGGTACGATCTGTGTATGCTTGTAATTGGGTATGCTTGTAACTCAATGCCAATGGTAGTATTTATTCGAATTAATGTTATGATGCGCATGTATTGGGGTCTAGGTATCAAGGAAATTTAGTAAATTGCCAACGTTCACGAAAAGCTACGAGTTCTTTGAGTAAACCTTATTCTAGCTTTCTGATATTTTCTAATAGGGACAGAAAAATTAAAAACACATAGAAAATATAAATATTAAACTAAAGCATTTGTAATGCCAATCTATTACCGCCTATTGCATATCGTTGACTTACAGAATATTGTGGGACGGACTATATTCTGACCAGATCATATTTCTGCAACAATAGTATATGTTGAGAGGACCTTGGTGGATAAGTAACGGGTACACCAACTTGACATAGTACTGGTATACACGTAGAAATATCTACCTACCGTGTGTACATTGCTATTGGTCGAGGACATGTGTTCTGTTTTCATTACGAGCGGAACACCGACTACCAACACCAAATGCTGAATTATTCCGAACGAATGAACCGAGGAACGGGATTGATTCTTCTCAAAAGAACAACACCAAGGACATAGACATGCGACCATTGGCTGCAGGTCTTCAATATAGACAGGTCGTTCTGGTACCAATAGAGAGCATGTCCGTTACGTTATATAGCATATGTAGATATAATATTATGATACCAGAATTTAATTATGAACGAATTTTCATCAACGTGAAAATGAAAGAATTATATTTTATTATGTCAAGTAAGAAATGAATTTTTTTTTCTCCCAAGCTATTAATGCTTAAACAGATCAAAGTCTTCTGGAAATGTTTATGCTAATTTATTATCAAAGTCTAAAAGCTCTGACTTGCAAAATAATATTTACAGTATACATATACTCAACAAAATTAATTAAGGGCCAACAAATGTTTTGTTTGGAAGCTTTCTACCAAATTTTTGAACTCGGGTTGAAGAATCTGGTGTCATTCTCATTCGTCCAATGTGTCTGCAAGTTCTTGAAGTGTACCTGTAAACCTCTGGAAATTCTTCGTTTTCAAAATAAATATGGCGCAAAATTTATCAGACTAAAAAAACTACTGACCCTTAATTAATTGTGTTGAGTATATAATCCTAACTTATGATCATAGTGCTACTTCTATAATGAATGACGCAGCGTGGGTCACTCCAGTATCTCCACTTTAGAAATGTTCATAAACCCCGTGGCTTGTATTTATAATATAATATGCAGTGTCTTATTACTAGTAAAAAGTGGCTTATCATGAGAACTGTAGTTATATTGTAACATGTAAAACAGCTGGAGCTGAGTCTAAAATATCACTATCATCAATGCTGTCGGTTCTCATCCAACCTGAGGGCAAGATGTACAACTATAGGAAAGAAAAATTACCTAGTTCTCCATCGAAACCTTATTCTCATTATTTATAGTTAGACTTGCACACCACGCGTATTGCTGGACCCACATAGAGCTCACAATTGTAATATTCGACTCAAATGGCAATACATGCACACACAAAACAACTGAATGGTATCCTTTAACAAAACAATTGATCTTCAAGCCATTCTGTAGAAACTTAATAACTGTCATACACTCTGCTATGAAGAATGTTTAAATTTCTCCATTAGTGTACATTAATTCCATATGATTAGTATTCCATATTGATCACGTTGTATATTAATTGTATGCAGTCTATCTATTTGTATTAGTGTATGTTCCGGTACCGTGGATGGTAGTATGGAAATAAACGAACTTGAGCTAGAACTTGTAACAATATTCAACCTGTAAACCTGGATGCAATTCGGACCAATTGGAATTGTTACAATTCAGGAACATGTTGTGTTACTATTCAGGTAGATCAGTAATGTTTTGTTAGGCCTACTATACAAGTCAGAAATTACAATTTGGGTCGATTATTACATTTCAGCGTTCTGCAAACCTCCTACCACTATAGATCTTACGTCAGCCAAACTCCGCTAGAGATAAATTACATCATTGATATATTGCCCAGTTTTGTTCAATAAAATTCATTGTATGTTAATAGTTGTTTTTGAAAGAGAAAATACGCACAATAGTAGGCCAAGCTTTCACAATTTTTCAAAGATTTTCTGTCCAGAGTATATACTATGAAACTACATTATACTACAATATATACTTACTAGTATATACTACTAGTATACCCATCGGCAATTAATATATGTATATGTCACAGTCAGATTGTGAAACCAATCATTTCGTGAAATGGCTGAAATGTTTATTGAATTTCTATTTTTTAAAAGTCTGAAATGATAATATTATTCCCTTTAATTGCCATAATTTTGATAAAAGAAATTTAAGATATCGTATTTGTAATCACACGAAATTGCACGCGTTTCTATTATTATTCACACAAAATGGTATGAATGCCTACAAAAAATATATCGAAATCCAATGAAACTTTCAATCATTTCACAACTTGACTGGTTTCAGTCTGACTGTAACAAATACACATGCTTGGATAAAAATGATAAACAAAGTTTACATATAGTATTGAATAGCAGGTACATTATCATTTAATGTAATTATAACAACATATTATAGTATATGAATATTTAGTTGGTAGGAAGATAGATAGAATCGGGTGATTATACCCCGGGACGGTGGGGGTGGGCTGTGAATCCTTCTGGGAAATTACCGGCGGGATACAGGGGGTTGGGGGATGTGGTGAATACCACGCCTATAATAACGACTATTGGGTGACTGGAGGGAAATAAAAATGTAAATTACATAGAATTGATTGATGGATGTTTCCTAGCTCTACGACCTGTATTACTACTGAACAATCGCAACTCTGGGTTTACGCCATAAATTACGCTATAAATGGCGGTGTGGATAATCCGCCGTAAGACTATATCCTAAACATGTGTTTACATGCAGTAGTATCTATTGTAGTCTAAAGCAGAACATAAAATACGATGACATCCCAGTCCTCGTACAATTAGTTTCAAGCGAGCATCTTATTTTGAAATTAATATTTATCAAATCAATTCTATTTCAGTAACATCTGGTCATGTATGGAAGATATTATTTTCTCTACCATAAATTTAAAGTGCTGACAAATGCCATTGATTCTTGAGATAAACGGACATGTTTTATTGAATTTGCAGACAAAGGGAATTCCCCTGCCTATTGTACACATCGAATGCCAGCGAATATTAATACCTTGGCTAACATCAAATTATGACTCGCTTCAACCTGAATACAATCAATGTACAGTATTCAACAGTACTAAGAATGTCCACGTATAATAGTGCACAGACACTAATATCCGTTCGTATATGCACGTTTTTGCATAGGTGTGCAAAAATGCATACTAATATACAGTGTATGTGTAAAATATACACACGTGAGTATACATGTCATGCGAACGCACTTACACACGTAAGCAAATTACATCAGGAGTAAAATTGAATGTCGTCTGGAGGTCATGCAAATGTATCTTTACATATGTGTAAATTTGCCCTACATGTAAATGGTGTCATGCGAACGTATAGCAACAATACACACGTATACCTTTTCTTGTTTAGCAGGTTTGAAAGCATACAACCACAGCTAGTAACGGTAGATTTTGACCGAACTTGAGCTAATAATGCAAAGTACCGGTACATTCATTTGGTACTCGTGCCATTGCATTTGTATGTTCAATGATTTGATTTTACCGCTCCACGATAGAATAGAGATGTTTGACATCCATCAGCAATGAAAACATATTAAAAAGAGTATACCGGTAGTTAATGTAGTTACCTTCCCTTTAACATTTGGAGTATTTAATCGGAAATATATGCAACATACACATTCCACCAAATAATTACGATGTATGGAAGTTCCTTGTGGTTGTTCGAAATGTTCGCCATACCTCATTTATTCGTCCTGCTTTAAGTGGCATGCGAACGCATACCACAATTATTATACTTGCATAGGTATGCATGTATTTACATATGTGCAACAATACACCCCCGAGCAAATGTTGTGTGGACGGGATACAAGTCTTGTCTATACTACAGTAGCATACATGCATGTATTGTAGGAGGTGTCGAGACTTTTAAACGACCAAAGCTAAATCGTATATCTATGTCTTTAAAATTGAGTCGATTTAAGAACAATGTAATAACTAATACAGATCTTCAGAAATGTATTACATATCTATACCACTTATCGGAAAGTCATAGGTTATCCCACGTGCATACATTAGTTAAATACCAAATGAATAAAATGTATATGCATATATTTCGTTAGTCCAGATCACTCGTATAGAGCCTCGACAACAGGGCTAACGTTAGTCTAGATCACTCGTATAGAGCATCGACAACAGGGCTAACGTTAGTCTAGATCACTCGTATAGAGCCTCGACAACAGGGCTAAAGTTTGAACTTCAAGTGCAGCTTTTATGCAGTCACGTGACGAGGTAGAATTCCCTATGTTGTACTGTCTGGATCACAAGCTGAGACAGCTGTGAGAGATGTTAGTGGGCCATGAAAAGATTACATGTTTTTCTTTGGAGCTCCCGTGAGCGAGGAAATTGCCCTTGTCAGACGAAACGTGCGTTATCTTCGAAAATGTCCGCTATTTAGTCTTCTTACGTGCGCATGAGTTTTAACTTTAGGGATTATTTTAAACCCGAACAGATTACAGTTACAGCAAGATGTCATGGAGCCGAATATGATTCAAATCTATGAGGTCTTTAAAACACAGACATAAAACACATTGCTGAATTTTATTGGTTAGGTAACGACTTGGGTATAACAATATTAGGGACATATAGTGGTTCGCTCACGGCTACTTAATTTAATACTTGTCCTCAACACGATGCATACGATTATTGTCAATCACAATGCTGAAGATACATGAATAGGCGGCGACTGTTCTATTAATTGTGCAATACAAGTATTAAAGGAAATACGCCTAGGCTTATATAAGTTCCCTGTTCTCCGGTATATATACGAGTTGCCATCCAAGAGTCAGCGTTAATAATAATAATAGGCCTACATCTTTATTAAATGAATATGCTCCAACTACGAGAACAATCGGTGTTGTCAGTAATATTATTATGCACTTAGTGCGTAAAAGCATGTTCTTGTATTCTGAAATTGAACTGAAACCTCCACAAATATAAAACTATAACAGAGTAGGCGTATTAGCACATCGCCATATAATGTTTCAAATTCTCCTCTTGGCACTGTGACTATCCGCGGTTATTCCGCTGGTTTATGCAGCATTCCAAGCGCTACTATATGTAATGGACAAGCTGATATTATACATACTTTCCATTCATTTGGACCTTACATTTGGAAATTCGCTGACAATTAACTATTACTTCTGCCACTTATATATTACATGCATTGATGATAAACCCCTTACATGCAGCTATCAAATATTATGTTGGGATACTCTTGAATACAGATATTCAAGATTTTTTCTATATAGATATATTGTTAGGATATGCATGTTATATGAAATGCAATAAATATCACAAACTAGAAATTAATAGACATTTGAAATATTTTTTTCTAATCGTAAGCGATTTCTTCATTAAAGTTTGTTTCTCGTTTCATGAACTAAGATTAGTGATACATCTATTGCTAAAAATAAAATGGTAAAACTAAATAAATTAATTATACTGATAATGATTTACAGACTAATTGACTAAAAGAAAAAAAAAGAAAAGAAAAGCGGACTATTGACATTGTGGCTACCTAGTTAAGAGTTTAGTGAACCCAGTGCAAAATCAAATTTATACTCGTCTATTTACAGGTTGTCGTCTTTGCAATGTTTGATCAAACTCTGAAGAAAGCTGTGGCCCAGTCTATTGTAATAACATCCTACATCCAGTGCTTGGCTGAGGAGAATAGCCGACGACGGACACAGAATGTAGCATGAATGTTCAATATTAATAGAAACTACTAGTTCACTTTAGTCGTGTATACTACACACCATCATATGAATTCCCAGTGGATTGGGCCCATAGTTGCCTGTCCGGCCAGTTCCTTTCAGAGCTCGGCAATCCTCTGCACTATTTGTAATAAAACCTCGTCATGTAGAAACTGAACTTTATCCGGACTTACAACGCGACTAACCAACAAGATAGACACGAGGAGGTGATATTACACACTTATAGCTATGGTTGGTTAATACTAATCTGCCAACCCCTTGTGGTGTCAGCGGTTGACCTTCTTAGCGCTATACGGGTGTCGGATCGAGAGGCTTCAGAGGAGATCATCTTGCCAATAACACAATAAACCTATTCTGCTTCCACAACTATTATTCAGTCGTCCTTCTACAGCGGGAACTAAATTAACTCGTCCTGTGTATGGTCTATAAACTGATAAAGGCTATAGGTTTACAGTTGATATGGGCATTATTAATATATTTAAATCCACCAGCAATGTGTGATCTTGATAAAAAATGTATAATCCCGGGCAACTGGACATAAATACCCGGTGTGATTATACACAATGCAGTGTGGTACAATATTCAGTGTGGTACAATATTTACATGTGTCAGGTCACAGGTGGCATATAGCTAAATGTTCGAAGAAACAGTGGTTTATTTTCTAGTATAATACTCCTGTATTGTGGGTTAAGAATAAAATATAATATTCTCAGTAAGACTGTTATACAAAGAAGAAGAAATAAAGAGAGAAATAAATATTCACACATTTCCATATTATATTATAGTATTTTATTTAAACACTTCCTAATTACTTTTTTGTATCTATTATTACTAAATTCAATTTATAGCGAGAAGAATTAAATCAACATAATCAGATAATTAATTTTGTAATATCTGCAAATGATTTGTAAATCATCAAACGTGATCGTGTGATTACGTATATTGCAAATAAAATACGTTATCACAATCAGAATAACTCATTACATCCAGCAATGATAGCACTAGAGGTAGGCCAGTGAGAAATAATCTCATATATTAAAACTGTACACTTATAGTAGTAAGCAGGACGGCAAACGAAGTTGAAATTGTTAGTTATCAAGTATCGAAATAATATAAACATAATTAATATAATACGAGAGAAGCTTCATAATTCTTTCGTTTAATAAACGGCTTAAATATACCGTTCACTCGCTAATTGTGATGTCGCATTTTTTATTTTGAAAGAAAAACACCATCATTCCCATTAACCCTTACTATATAATACGTAGAATTTGAAAAAGAATAATGAAGAAAGAAGAAATGTATTTGTCTAGTGAAAGTAGAGAAAGAGAGAGAGAGAGAGAGAGAGAGAGAGAGAGAGAGAGAGAGAGAGAGAGAGAGAGAGAGAGAGAGAGAG
>JAULBP010129189.1:0-16707 GCA_032355345.1 Lepetodrilus pustulosus | reverse complement strand
GTGTGTGTGTGTGTGTGTGTGTGTGTGCGTGTGTGTGTGTGTGTGTGTGTGTGTGTGTGTGTGTGTGTGTGTGTGTGAACATGCATCTCTATAAATCTTTAAGCATTTGGTCTGCGCTGACATGCGTGGATCTATTATTGAGTCAACGTTAGTTACGTCACAATGCCACAGGATACCCGAGTATAGCCATCGCCAGAGTTCACAAACTAAAAGTGCAGAATCAAACCCAGGACGCGTGACGCCCTAGCGAACAGTGATTAGACCAGTACTTGGACATATTAACATGAGGAGAAATATATGTTCCATTATCCGTTTATATTAACAATACAACGCATCACATTCTATACACGGAGTACTGCATGTATCGACAGATAAAAGATTGTCCCAAAATTAACAGGTATTCTAGAGAAGAAAAAAATATGTCCGAACATATATTATATACATGCATGGTATGTAGAAGAAGAAGGAAGAAGAAGAAGAAGAAGAAGAAGAAGAAGAAGGGTAAGAAGAGGAAGAAGCTTTTTAAACGTCGGATATGTATATAATAAGAAACGTTATAGTTCTGTAGAGCGATTATTCCGGGCGGACATTATTGTGAGCGTATTATCCAGGCTGCCACCCCACCCCCTCCCCCTCCCCCTCCCCCTGCTATACTGTCTGTCCACCCCGGGCGCTCCTGTCTTACGGATTAATCACACTTAGTCCTCGCGTGTCCTTAGTTGCAAAACGTCCGTCAAAGAATCGTCCTGGAATGTCATCAACAATGTATTATGGCAAGTAGATGGTATATACAACAGTCGGGAAATATCGATGTATATATGTATACCAGCCGAGATGTATAGATCTGTTTAATAATTAATATTAATATACCAAACGTTGCTCAGAAGCATACATATAGCAACCAAGCATGCGTAATAACGGACGATAGAAAACAACGCCGGACAACACCCCCTCCTCCTCCTCCTCCTCCTCCCCTCTCCCCATCTCTTATATACACAGACATGGCCCCCTTGTATGCAAATAACCACTCTGACAATATACCACCGTATAGGTATATATTAAAAATAAAATAAATAAATAAATAAACAATTTGGGACATCTTTGGAGAAAAAACAACAACCCCATAATGTGATAAATAATAGAACACTAAAACATCACTACAGTGTATATCTAATAAAGAAGTAAAAAATATGGTATTGTCTAAATATTTATATGAAATATATTGGAATTAAACATTAACTATGAGAAGGTGTTATGGAATACATTTAAATGAAAGGTGTTTAACGTGATACTGCTATTGTCCAGTTCCCATAGTAGTATATGTTTATACATGTACATGTATATGAAAAAGTGTCCTGTGGGCTTTTATCCTACGTGGGTTTTGGCCTACGATGCATGGGTACATTCAATACGACATTTTCGGTGGTTGTGTTTGGAGTAGTTTCCCGTACATCAGAGCCATACAAGACAAACAATTAAAATGTACGATATCCGATACAATGTATAATAATACTTATTGCGGAATACTGCATGCGGGAGTATTACTATAGAGGTGTGTCAACTTGTCAATTTGACGATTGATCCAGAGTATATTAGACAATTTACAGAACGTACTTACAGTCGGTATAATAATGTTCATGGTCAGGCGAGACAGACTATCAATATCTGGGTCGGCTATAAACAGCTTAGTTTTTTATTTGACTTGTCAACAACAAAAACCTTAGTTTTCAACCTATTTTGAACAAGTTTTCGGTATTTGGCTTAGTCAAACTTTATCGAATCAATGTCTAAAATTTCAGACTAATCCAATATAGAAAACGTAGTCAAAATGTGTCGCAAAGTTAGTGTTCTGCTGACTTAAAAGTCTTTTAAGCAGTTTATAGAATACCGCCCCTGGACTATTAGACTACTTATCACCATGTTGTACGATGCTACAGTTTATGAGGACTAAATTAGACAACTTACCAGAACTGGATTTTCTGGATTGTGATGTTATCAGAATACCTTATAATGTTATCAGGACTTATTAGACTACTTACTTAAGAAAGTCCTATACGTTTGGTTCGATCGACGCGTTATCAGGACTATGTAATGAATACTACCAGGCAGGTTATCGCGACATAATAAGTAGTATTCATAGTATACATTGATATATAAATATCCTACACAGCATGTAGAGCATATCGCGTTCTGGCCTGCAGCTGGCCACACGACGGGCGGCTTGCATGGGTCCATATATAGATTAGTCATAATTAGGCCTCGCGTGTCCTGGGTTGACCCGTGTATGTCAATACTCTCGTCCAGCCATGACGTAACAAGACCAATGCACGGTTGCCCGGCCGAGTTCATTATTAGTGGAGGGGTGCCTGAAGGACAATCTGACGTATCGGATCTCCGCGGTGGTGTTAATCTATATCGATGCATGAAAATGTATAATTACGCGGCGTGACCAGTCCGTCACGTGACTTGTAAGAAGAAGTTCTTCTAAGCCCGTAATGACGGTCATCTGCTTGGGATAGCACTATTCACATTATTTTGGTTACGATTCATGGCAATAAAATGTGCATCGGCGTGATCGTAGAGCGTAGCTTTAGTCATGCCACACCCAGGCCAGTGGGTAAAATACGAATAGAGGTCAAGATGACCCAGAGGAGGGCGGAGATCGGAGAGCAAGAGGGTCACTCGGTGTACACAAAGATTAACTTGTCTCTTGACAATCTTTTATTTTTTTTACTCTGCCGACGTAGACCTGTTCTTGTCACTTCAGCCAACTTAGCAACAGTGTATGGCGATACAGGTGAACAAATACAAAGGTATTGACAGCGTCTATTTGGTTCACCTACTATATACAAGTTTAAACGTAAGACCTATATCACGACCTTCAATTTAATCAAGTGTGGAAGAAACAAGGAAATACAACAGGCTATATGATGCTATTTCCAACATGTTAAGTTAGCGTATACCATTTCTACAATGAATAATTTCCAAACATATACAGGCTACATTTGCTATGGCGTATGGAGTACCCACAGTATTTTAAGTATTTGTCATGTCTAGTTAGATTAGGAAGTTTACCATTAGAATCACGTGAGTGCCAATGTGGTATCGTGGCATATGATATTGTACGCCATATTTTTATGTCATGTCTCATCAATATAAATGAACGAAATGAACTATTTGAAAAACTTTGTGACTTGATGGATTTAAATATATTTGTAAACTTATGGTCAGAAGATGATGACGTAATAATGTGTGCTTTATTATGAGGGTTGCCAGATTGTCTTCATGAACTGGACCCTAATACATGGAAACAAGCAACCATTATAATTGCAAAGTATTCTTCTAAATGGTATAACATGTATCGCCTGTAACTATAAAATATGTATATATTAATTGCTTACATGTATTGAATTGATGTAACCTTACCCCTGTTAACTGATGTCTAATTATCTTCAATTATTGGAGGAAATAAATCATATTTAAAGCATATCTATCTATCTATGAAATCACCTCGACCTACAGATCAGGAGACCAGTACACTAGTAAACATTCAAGCCCTGTAAAAAACCAGACATATCACCTTCTTAATCCATGTGTTCTAGAAGGTTAGCATCGCCAATTCCACCATTGTACAGCTATATGAACTGAAACAGTGCCAATCTAAGCAATTTGCTCAAGTGTGCTACACGATGGCATGAGGTAGGCTTGAGAACCCCGATTATGCGGCAGGCTGGCTACCTCTAGACGACCACTCAGCACAAAAATCTCAGCTCAGTTTAGTATGAAAGAAACATGTCTTAGCTGTGTCCAGTTTTCAAATGGGTTCCGATGGTACGATGCGATTGATATTCCAATAATGTTGAGAATGTCTGTTCAGAAACTACACGAGGTGTTCGTGGAGGATGCGCAGACACGACAACTGCCTCAACTCCTCCTCACCGCCGCAGTGGCTGCTGGGAAATCCACTGTCGATACTGCTTATGACGTCCCAGAAATGGCAAAGTATGTAGTGAATAACGCCTAGCGCCTCATTTATACATAACACAACACAATGAATAATTATATAATATATAAATACGTACTTAATTTATAATAATAATAACAATAATAATAATAATAATAAATACGATATAAATTCAGCTCTGCCGTGGGTATGCATACGGACCCTTTGGTTGTATTGTAGATACATGGATTTCATCAATATCATGACCTATGACCTACATGGTGGTTGGTCGAAGACTACTGGCCACAATTCTCCACTTTTCGCTCTCTCGTCTGAAGTCGGAGGCGATGAATTCCTCAACGTTGTGAGTTGCCATTCATACATCTATAGATTTAATTGGCAGTGCAAGATTTGTATTATTCCTTGGATATTATGTCTCTGATCTGATATGTGAAATTGTATATGTTTTACGGCTGTCAAATGTCGTATTGGTATAATTTACCAAAACAAAAAATACTTCTATATCATTAACTACTTCTATATCATATATCATTGTTTTAGTCCTAGTTTTTAATATGACATATTTCCAGTGCAGCACATGAACGAAATCATACCTTTAATTAAAGTGTATTTTTTAGATATAATTCCAGAACAAATACTAATTATTCAACTACCAATATACATTAAATAGTAGGCCTACACAAATCTACACGCAATACTGACTAGATTCTGCGACGTATATATAGAGTACACGGGTCTGTATCCTATGCTATCTCCGCTAGGACTGGGCAACACGGTACTGGAATCAGCTAGGAGTTCCCAAGGACAAGCTGGTGATTGGTCTGCCTACCTACGGAAGAAGCTTCACTCTGGCCTCCAGCGGGGATTCTGGTGTTGGAGCGCCTGCTCGTAGTGCAGGAAAGGCGGGACCCATTACCAGGGAGGGGGGCATCCTTGCTTACTACGAGGTGTGAACACATGCATCTACACCAAAGATGTATCACAACAGACTGTTTGAAATAGCTAAATAGCTGTGTCTATTTAATCATACCAGATGCAGAATGATACCTCATTTTGAAAGCTACTATTCAAAGTAACCCTTAAAATAGTAGAAAAGCACTATGTCTACATAATTAATTAAGGGCCATTAGCCTTTTTGGACATGTTAATTTAGCTCATATTATGTTCACAATGAAGAATTTCCAAGCGTATACAGGCTTCAGGTATTCTTGAAACATTTGTAAACACATTAAAAGAAGAATGGTATCAAATTCCTCAAGCTGAGATCACAAATTTGGTAGAAAGCTTCCCCACCAAATATCTTCTGATTGCGTATATCATTATTCATCCAGTTGTTTTGCTTTACGAAGACGGTATTTACGTATTAGTTGTATACGGGTATACTTGCCAAGGTAACATGTAAAAACATGATTAGATCTATAATGTGTGTTCCTCCAGATATGTAAGCTGCTGCAGGACGGAGCTACTACTAATATCATAGAGGACCAGCAAGTGCCGTATCTTGTCAGCGGAGATCAGTGGGTAGGCTACGACGATCCAGACAGTCTTCGTAAAAAGGTGAGAGCGTAGTGGATCTCCTTCTTCTTCTTCGTCTTGTTGTTGTTGTTGGTGTTGTTGTTGTTGTTGTTGTTACGGGGAATGCACATTTATATAACGCCATTAAAGAAGTGGGGTTTTAGTTTTGTTTTGAAAGTGCCAATAGTTTGTCTATTTCACGGATGTTTTGTGGGAGATTGTTTCAAAGGAAAATGCCAGAGGGCGAATAATTGAACACAACTTTGTTCCTACTTAAAGGCATACCATCACAGATGGTTGACCTAGATAATGGTCAAAAGAATTTCTATGTGATACTACTTAAGTTCTTATTTACTCATGCACTCATTCCCTAACACTCGATAGTTAACACAAATTCTATATTTTATTTGAATTATCTTGTCTATAATTAATGAAGGAAACGAACTCTTGACGGTATTCTTTCGTCGTACCACTTTGAGAAAAAACGGAATACGACTACATTCAGGTTGATGACCGATAGTTAACACACTCGATTCATACTATCGTGGTGTTGTAGTGTGGTATTCTGTCTACCATACAACAGTGGACAGTTTGTTTAAATACAAATATTAGTTTATGTACGTCAAATGAATGTACTTTACAGTAGTAGCTATGAACTAGTCCAAAACAACCATGAATATCGGTGATATTATGCTTTTAACATTCAAAATATTTAGAGGCATCAAATGTTCGTGGAACATGCGGTCACATCCACAACCTTAATCTTACTACTCAATTTGAGATATAATAGCAGACAATAACAAAACGCAGAACATGACATTATGCAATATGTAGTTTGAGGTGCAAATTGGCTGTATGCTATTGGAGAAATATGAAAATGACTGTATATGCAATCTGTAGTTTGAGATTATGCTTGCATACTAATGGCGAGGTTTTGACGTCAGGTGCGATACGCGATGGATAACGGCTACGGCGGTGTGATGATCTGGGCTTTGGACTTGGATGACTTCACTGGGACGTGTGGCGACTCTTCGTATCCTCTCCTCAAAGCCATCACTGAGGAATGCAGAATCTCAGGAGAAGTGTACGTTTATTGTCAATGTCTGTTACCTCAAGAGTACAGTTCTTCTCTGGTAGGAAAAGGTATTGATCAATAGACGTGAGGATGTGTGTACTAACGAGAACGTGGTCATGTTTTCAGTACGGGAGAACCGACACAAAGTCCTACTCAAGGTCCATCGGAAGGTCCTACAGGGGCGCCAACGGCAGGACCAACCCAAGGTCCAACTGCAGGACCAACCCAAGGTCCAACTGCAGGACCAGCAACACAGAGTCCAGGTAATTGTATGATTTAATTGATCTAGCTTCATTTTCTTTGAATCTTTTGTGTATGTGTTCTTGTAAAAAAAGAGATATTGGTATCATATTGGAGGAAGTAATGACTAGCTTACTGAATGCATGAATATTACCTCGATACTAACCGGCAAGCGGCACTTTCTGCATTTCACGTGCGCCTCTTGGAAATTTTAATTGAATGAAACTGCCTTTGTACCCCGATAGTTTTACAATAATGTGGTAGGTCAGGTACATGCATATTGTAGCAGGGTTGTTTTGATGACCGATTCCCATGGGTGGTACAAGAACTGCTGAAAACTGCAGAAAACTGTTGCAGAAAACTGCGGCTACGCTGCGTATCTTCATCATTGTAGCAGGGGGGTTTTAATACTCCTTTCCCAGTTCCAGGTATTCTAGATTGGTCCGTAGTTCAGGATGGCAGTCATAATAGAGAATAATGATCTTGTTTGGTGGTGGTTTATTTACATGTGTTCATCACATATATGTACAAGGAGGGAGCTCCACACCATCTTCATTTCGCGACAATATACAATTATCGGATGTCGTAAATCCTAGCTCTTTCTATCACAGGTAACACACAGACACAAGCACCAACTGAGACGCCACCGGAGACGCCCACCGGAAGTCCTACACAAGTTCCAACAGTGCCACCAACAAGTGGTGATTGTGGTACTTCTGATCATATATAGTGTCTGTACTGCAGGTCATCAATTGCAGCGACTTGTCCGGTCCTTATACGCCTTTATTCACGTTTCTTTACTTTACATATATACTGTATATAGTTGTAGCAGGCCCGTGAGATAATTAGTCAAATTGATATGCGTGACAATACAAATTATATACTGCCTGTATTTTGGCGCAATATATGTGATGAACTACTTTAGAGAATGTCACACGGTTGAATTTGCGAACGAGACCAACATTCATTTTTTTTAAATCGCATCCACAAAACTCAAAAGGTAAGTTCACCAATGTACGATATCTATTTTAAAAGATGTTTTTCTTACTTTTCTGATAGGAAGTAACGACTTCTGCCAAGGAAAGGAGGATGGCGTGTATGCTGACTCTTCCGACTGTAGCTACTACTACAACTGCGGCCATGAAGTAACGTACCGCATGTCGTGTCCAGATAGTCTTGTCTTCAATGTCCAGATCAAGGCATGTGACTACCCTAGCCAGGTGCCCGGATGCTCCTCTGTTCCTTAGCTGGCGTACGCCACCAGCGGATTATTATTTATGGGTGTACAGTACGCACATGCCTATTACTGTAGTCATAGTGATATGCTTTTAGGAATATATATCTTTGTTAAACATGCTCAGGATTTGTGTACTCGGTTTGTTGGTTATGGAATAAAGTCTTGATTAATTAAAACACATGTCGTTTCTAAAATGTGTTCTGTAGTATCTACGACCTTTTACTAGAACATTTTACGAGTCATTGACTAACGCTAACGAACATGCATGCTCTCCTGACAGCGATAACACAACATTCTGTTCTATAATCTGTCACACTACGAGGGTTTGCAGCATTATACGCAATGTTTTGGTTATATGGATGCAGGTTGCATAACGGCAAACTCCAAAACGGTGCACGATATTAAATTTAGAAGCTATCAATTAACGATTGATATCGTCTAAATTCCAAACAGTAGACATTTATCTCCTTAAAACTTAAGTCAAGGTAACATTTCCTACCAATCGATTTGGTACCCTTTTCGCCAATTCAATATTCGATTTTCGTCAATATCGTGAGCCGTTTTGGAGTTTGCCGTTTTGCGCCTGCACCCATCAGCTAATGATAATACGAGCCAATCAAATTCCTTATAATGTTGAACACGCGAAACCCCTCGTAGTGTGACATCGTATAGCACAGACTGACGTGTTATCGCTGTCAGGAGAGCATGTAGTGCGACGCACTATTCATTATCTTGTCTTTGAAGCTTCAGTTGATTTGTGAAGGAATTATAAGAAATCGATTCCTACCACTTTGAATTCCATGAAAACGTATTCGAGTTATGCCCCTTTGTATGAATATAATGAGGAAGTCGAAAGTAGGGGCCTACAGATTACCGACGACTAGTAAAAGAACATTCGAATTATCGTGGGGACAAAAAGAACTAGTCCAAAAGAACCACACATATCTGTGGTCGTCTTTAAGCCACCGCCGCAGACAGAAACGACAGTAACTGGTAATGTCTGTGGGACTTTTATTGTTACAAAACCAGATTAAAACTCCTCGTTTCTGATGTTAGTGTTGGAATGTATAGACGCACAGGCGAGCGATTAGCTACAATCTGTATTCAGCATAGTCATTTCTTATATTAACCGATCACGGAGAGCGAGGCAGATCGCCGCTGACATCATACCTAGACTGATTATATAAAGACGTGAACAAGCCGGTATGGATGCTAATGGATGAAATACACGTTATATTATGAAAGAAGTTAGAATTGCTGAAATTCATAAATTTTCTATCCAGTCCCAGAAGATCGCTGAGTGTACAATTTACTTGTGTGCCCCATGCATGTTTCTGTGGCTCTCACATTTTAGAAAATTGCAACACTGAAATTAATTTGGATATACACCATTGTAGAAAACTAAAATTCCATATGCACTTTGAATATCCAATAAATATTGTGTAGTTATTGTTTTGTCATTAAATGGATGGTATGCACTTTCTTTTGTACGTCAGTTTATTTGTAGATGATTCCATCTGCAGTTGCCGATTCAACTTTATGTATCAGATTTAGAAATTAAATATGAATATAGGTTTAACCAGTGCGATAAGAGATTCACTTAACCTGTTGAATTTATCACTTGTGGAGACAAGTCTCATCAATATGTCCTCGTGAAACTGCATCTGGTAATCCAATAGGCCAACTAATATGTAAAAATGGAAGAGAAAACCAATGTATGTAATTATTCATTAGTCGACGTCTTGAAAGCACGCTCATATTAAGTGAAGACACTGATATTAATTTATGGAACATCAAACAAATATTTCAAAGGGCTGTTCTTAGCTCTTAGTATTGGGGTGAATCTGGCATGAATACACTAGAACTATAATATATATATAGTACTAGAAGACGAATCTGTAGATGGCGTTAGACGAATTATTAGATGAATTGTCCTGTCAGATGAATGTTAAATTGATGTGTATGATTTGTTTTTGTTCCTGGATAGTGGAAACATAATATAACTGTCCACAGACCTTCGAAAATATTTTAAAGAATTGATATGTTTAACATAATTTCAATTGGACAAATTTTCTCCATTTCTTGTGTGAAATCCAAATCAAACAAAGAAAAGCGGATGCATGAATAATTGATCACAAAAATACCATATTTGCGCTAACAATCGACACGAGGTCAAACACACCAGCTGAGTTGACAATGCAAACCATCTTGATGAAAACAAAACGCACTCGATGTCGGCGAGAGCTAACCGAGCCTTCGTGAAACTAGTCATGCATGTTCTGTCCTTTCTTCTATGTCTGGGAGAGTCATTACGACCCCACTGTCTGACTGGACATATTTTTAGATCGATGTGCTACAATTTGACCGATGTGCTACAATTTAGCGGTTTGGGTTAATTCAGTAAGGCCATGTGTTATAACACGCCCATCGTGTGAGATTCCGTGTTTCGATTTAGTATTAAGGCTGTATTTGTTTAAGTCGTCCTGAGGTTATCGAGCCACCTTGTCATGTACGTGCACATCAGACGGGGAGGGGAGTGTTTGCGCCTTGGGTGTTGGTGACAATGGTATTCCTCATGATGGAATGACCTTGTAGAGTCTTATACTGGCAGACTTAACTTCCAATGGAATTTACTACATATAAGCACTGCAAGATGATAAATAATAAATAAATAAATATGTATTATTATCTAGAATAAGGAGAATAAATAAATACATAAATAAATAATAATAACACAAGATATAGATCTTTATTATCCCGGATGTAATATTTTTGCATTGAAAATATCCTCCCAGTAAACAGAAAATAAAATATACAAAACATTAATGATAACAATAAAGTAGTTTCATGATATACAGTGTACATATTCAAAGATAAAATTATAGATAAGTAAGACCAAACGTAAATAAATTACAATAGATTAAAATACAGACTATGCATATGACCAGGTGACGTGTCCATATGTTATAATGGAGAACATAACGAACATTAATTCATTCGTTACTAAAGAGGTCATGGTATATAAATATGTACATCAATTTTCTCCAAGATACAATTTATGTTTGGCCTATAGCAGTGGTCTTTAAGAGTACATGTATACAGGTCAACATACCCTATGCATCAAAGTTATATGCATAGCCACGTGCACATACACGCTCCAAGTATGAGTGCTTACTTTGACATTTAAACAAAATAAGACAGAGAATATCGTAGATTGAGCTCTTTTCACTTTACCCTATCTCAGCCATTTCTCACAATTACAAATATATACCGCACCTAGAAATGTTTTGTAGATTTCTCTACGCTCGGAAATTTAGACCTCGAAACGTTCTGATTGTAAGTATGGTATACATGGTGACGTAGACATATATGTTCTGGGGGCAATGTCATATAGCAAACACTTGTAATAGATCTTAATGCGTACAACTGTACATTACCCTGGAGTGTAGGACAAACACGTGTGTAGTGCACACCTAATATGTCAGCATAAACTGTGAGTTTGTAGTGACTTTAGGACATTCCATTGCAGTGTGAATGTGATTATTAGACATTCCGTCGGATTCCTAGTCACTTACTGATAGTTTCGCTAAAGTATTGCTGGTCTATGTGAAGTGCTGTATAATATTATGAGGAAAAAAACAACTAAATATTGACATAGTACTTTTTGTTATCGCATTTACTTCTTAGCGTTTACGTCGCTTCATTTATACATACCGGGTAACACGTTTATACTTTTAGTATTTTACTTAACCCCCCAACCCCAACCCACTCCCCTAAACCCGGAGCTTTCAATATCAAAGGATCACTGACAATGTGTTTTGGTCTTATTTGGAGTGTTCTGCTTTCGGAAACAACGATCGTTCCTTCAAATTCAATAATTGCGTATACAAAAATAACATTTTGTACAATTATTAGCAGCATATTATTTCATAATGCTGGTACAGGATTGCACTCTCTCCGGATAGCTTTATCGTGAAATATTTATACACTTCATAAATGTTTCATGTTTCATATGAAGGGTAATGATATGATACATAGTCAAAAATACTTCATGCCTTAAGATCACTTAGATCCGCCTAAGGAATGATTAAACGATATAAAAAGAGATCGGTATACAGATACAACTTGCCATAAGGAAAGTATATCTATATAGTACTGTGAGGTTAACCACCTGATCAAAATTAGTCCACAGAATTTCTGCCAATATTGACTAATATAATGAGTACATTTACTATAAGGACAGTTGCTTCTGCTATCCCGATATCTATTCACATCTTTAAAAGGTTGTATTCGCAGTAAGTAAAAGGAATGATATTGTACTCAAGCAGTAGAACCTAAGACATATGTGCATCGGAAGTATACATTGTCGCATGTGATAACCCGGTTACATTCAAATTCTGATATTCAAGACGTACTACAAATATTTTAAGAAAGTGCTTTCATTATATATATCTTTAAAATATCAGTGTAGTGACGAAAAAAGGCTGTGATATAATCAATTAAATCATGTTCAAGTTCATACAACTCGCACATTGTTGAGACATGTTTGAAAAGTAAAGATTAATATCGAGTGGCGTATAGTTTATAGACGCGCAATTCAACCGCACACGCAACGCTTGTTCTAGTCCCCCGTATACAGATAAGGTTTGTGTTTATAATATACTGTTGGGCCGATGTAAACCTTGACTAACCTTTACTTTGGCAAGTTGCTTACTAAGCACGCCAACTTTCTAGGTCATGAGAATTTTTCCTGTGCCCATATATATTACGATGGTAGCGTCCCTAGTTCAGATATACCAGCATACAACAAAAGAGTTTCTAAATGAGTATTTAACTGATTTGAAAATGTATAATAGTAATATAGAAATATTATACTGAAGTACTGTACATGCTATTAAGTCGGCCTAACATGAGCACATATAATTTTTATTATAACACCGGCTGACGATATAGTTACAGTAATAAAGTACATACCGATGACATATTATCAATGTGTAATAGAGTATCATCGACATAATTTGTCAGATAAAGCCAATGAGGTGTATATTGCATGAACTATGAAATAAAAAAAGGTATTTGTTTTACCTATGCGGTATTATAATAAACAGAGTACTGATTCAGACGTACAAACCATATTTTAACATCAATTACAATACACTGATTGTCATACAAACTCTTGGTTTCTGTGAATAATGTGGGTGGTTTTTTTTCCAAATACTATTACCTAAATAGCGTCATGCTTGGTGCGGTGTTAGACTAGTCATATCTGCATGGTTAACTTAATTAGGTAATTCACCAACAGGAAATGTTTGCATCTAGACAAGTGTTACAGTACAGTGTTATATGGGCATGGCTTACCATCTTTAATACATATGGCGCCATATTTACAATTATGTTTTCACGTGTTTTGCAGATAACCATTTCCTCTGTGAGTGTATATATATTATTTTATCTCAGGAGTTTTAATGACCTATAGGCAAGCTACAAAAAAAAAAACACCAATAACTTTGCGTGTGACATAAGATAATGACGTCATCTTTTTTTTTTTAACGTGTTTGGTTATATGTATTAGACAAGTAGACTATTGATATATTAGTAGTTTTCTGATCATAACGCCGAAGGCTTGGTGAGCCAGATATGCGATATGTCAGGTGAACTATAAATGAGCTGGCCCAAAGATTACAAAACTTATTTTTAGTACGATTTCATGCTCAACTTAGCGTTTTGTTCATAAAAGATTTGAGATTGAGCATGACATCTACAATAATAAGTGTTGATCTCGGGGACCAGACTACTAATAAGTGTTGATCTCGGGGACCAGACTACTGAAGATTACCAAGCCATTCAGAGTGTTAGGAATTAAACTGGCGTCATCACATTTGTCAAAGCTAAACATACCAATATCAATAATATATATGTATTCGATTTTCAATTGTTATCGATCGCATCCAAGTTATATCAAATCTGGAATCATATCCATGACACGAAATTAAAGGTGTCATATTTCTTTTGTAATCAATACGCAAATCATTGTCTGTACGTGTCATTAATATCGTATGCATTAAACAAGATTGTTTTGGAAAAGGTTTCGGATTGGAGTTTTGTCCGTCACTATTCGAAATAGATGGGATTGTTCCCAGTGTAGTATTGTATACTTAATATTATATCTAGTTTTGTGCGGCCGGATATTGTCCGTATTGTCTTGGATCAATAGCAGCAACTTCCCAAGTGCATTCATTCGACAATTGATAATTTACGTTCGCTTTAGACAATGTGGCGAGCTGGGATTCTCTTTGAACTATCAGTAATCAATGCAAACAAACCGTTTACGTATCACAGGCCATAAGGAAGTTTATTGGCCGATGGTCTCCGTGTTGAAATTACTTTCAGAACATTGCCATTGGTCCAAATGTCGTTTTTCTGGTGAATGCTATCTTTCTTTTATATTAATGGACTAAATGTAATTTTAGTGCACATTTAGTCCTACACAATACTAGTATACTACGAGCTGAAGTAGTAATAGTTGTCTTCTACCACAATAACAAATTATATGGTGTATGATATTCTTGTTATACACCAGATTCATGTTTCCAGATGAGCTACTGCTTTATGAGACCAAGCGATGTCCATACTATAGATATATTGCTTTCAGACTTTATTGTCCTACCATTGGCATGTTACCACTATCAGGTAAGATTTAGTAGCATTGCAATAATATCGGAGACCAAAAGCAAAACAAGATATTGTTTTATTCCTTGTGAACATGTTTACGGTCTGCAATATTTGTTTTCTTCAAATGGTTTAAGATTGACATCGTGTGTAATAAGAGAACACAGTCACACCCTCCTGTCTGTTGATATCACGTAAAAGACGCTAATAAAGGTAACATGTACTTGTATTAACTCGTAGGTTTGATGCCACAATACACTAGGGTGAGATTTCCTATTGTATGCTATATAGTATATACACGTACACATGTACATAGCATACACCAACAGTAAGCACACCTCTTCAAAACCATTCAGTTGAGTTCAGTTGCATGTGTTACTGTGATTCTCAATACGGGTGTGGCTTGTAATGATTATTATCCTACTGGTCATGTACAGTGGAAATCTTTCATCATGCCAGTTTACTAGTATTGGAAATGCACCACCTGGTTAGAAAACCAGCGGAGAGCAACATGAGCATAATGTCATGGAAATACCAATGACTTATCACCCTGGTAACGTGTCAGTGGTCGCTTCTAACGTCACAATCCAGCCTCGAGGGTTACCTTTCTGTACACCACGTGTAAATTGACAAAATGTTACGTAAACACGTGATGTTTACTTATCTCAAGGTCACAGGATGACAGTTACGCAAGAGCATGGAGGAACGTTATCCGAATCCAGAGGAAAACGTGGATTATAGTCATTGTATTCTTGCGTCTTTTAAAGTGCTCCAAAGAACGTGTTTACCTACGTACCTGCTATATACATACACGGTATACCTGATTGGAGGTATAAGATAAGAATGTAAACTTGAATTGCACAGCTTACGAACGAGTGGGAAAATGTGTAATGAGGACTTTTTGTGGCCCTACCAAATTCTATTAATGTGAATGAATGCATACATATAAAATAATAATAATAATAAAAGAATAAAACTCAATAGTACTAATAATAATAATAATAATAATAATAACAATAATATTAATAATAATAATAATAACATAATATACCATATTATCAGAATGCATGCACGTCTTCATGCAATATGTGCTCCCTCGGTAACTCGCCTGTAAACTAAAACTACCTTCTTAAAACTACCTGCATATTTTTTAACTTGCATCTTAATATGTATTGTTATCCATTTGTATTGTTTTTATTTGTCGGGATAATAGCTCTATAGAGCTAAAAAAAAATATGTTATATACATATCCTTCTTCTTCTCCTTCATGATCACCATTGCAATTTGCCTTAATAATGTATACGTTAATCTCGGCTGATATTCACAATATGGATACGTTTAAAAATAACACGCATACATTATTAGGACACATGTTTACGCTATACTAAGTAAGTTTCCATGCACGTGTATACATGTATGTCGTCCAGATAACCCTTTGCTGGGCACAGAACAGTTGACTACACGTGGGTGGACAAGCTGTACGGTCAGAAAGGAACCTTGGAGTCAACTGCAAGGCGTGTTCCGCCGTCGTGTCGTTCCTACCACTACAGTACGAGTTCAGTCTGGTCAGTCTGGGGTGACTGTTGCCTCCTAAGTCGCCCTCCGAGTCACTCAAAGGTCAGGGTTCGGGGGCAATAAATCTATTACATTGGTCGCATAATGACCTTTATTTACATATGTATTTTCGAGATCAAAGTAACAGTTTAACAGACTCTTCATTATAGTTTTCGCTAAACAAATAGACCTACCCTGAAGCCAAACATAAATTATTTAGACAGAACAAGGCTTATCACTAAAGGTGCCAGTTGGTTTCCAAGGTACATGGATATATACAGCACACATAATATAGAGCCATCATAGGGCCATCATAGGTCTACTATTCCAAATAGTGATACTTAGAATGTGGGTGTGATCAGAGACAATCACAATTAGGTGGAGAAAGAAACGAGAGAGAGAGAGAGAGAGAGCGAGAGAGAGAGAGCGAGAGCGAGCGAGAGAGCGAGCGAG
>JAULBP010129188.1:0-29152 GCA_032355345.1 Lepetodrilus pustulosus | reverse complement strand
ATAGTGATCTACTACGTGACTCGCAGAAATCGTCGCTTTATAGGTGTCCGTAGATCGGCCATAATTCCTTAACCCGTTAAAACTTTTGTAAAGCTCAACCAGCTTTCCATAGATGGAGCTTTACTCAAAATTATCATACCATAACAAAATTTTACGAGCAATTATTCAGCTTGTTGTAGGGCCGCAAACTGCGTCCAAATGGTGTCTCTTATATAGTGGCATGTCACGTGACACCCCTCAGTGCTTTCACGCGCAGGTGCGGACAGCAGTTCCGCGGTTAACACGAAAGAGCTAATTACAAGTGGTCATGACATGGATGCCTATTTAATAGCCTACATCATGCTAACTGCCACTTTTTCAAGCCATGCAGGCTCTGTAGGATACAATAATTATACCTGTAAAAGAGTGACCTTTAACATCTAGCAAAACATATCTTGAAACTGTTCAAATGTTACCGCCTACAACTTAGCTTACAAATATTTTATAATCTGACAGATCTACAGATCTATGATTATTTATTTAATAATATCCTTTCTCTAGTCTAAGTGAAAATATCCGGGATATAACATGTCAACACGGGGTTAATGGCAAACACAATATGTAATCATAAAACAAGATACTGAGACCTCTTTGAAGTGAAATATCATCTACAGTTGGGGTAGAACGACGATCTTTTACGGCGTCATATCTACCATGGTGACTGGCCGATTTAGCCATCTTGATATCATGAACAATCTTTTATTTCATTGGTTAAAATTAAGTGATAGGGAAGATAAAATATTCAAATGGTTTTCAAACAAAAATATGAAACATAATTAATTTAGTATCATGTCGAGCAGACGAAGCATGGTAAATAACAAATATTTTACTGCATAGGATTTTACGCATTTAAAATATAGGATTTCATATTAATATAAAACGAAAAGAGAATAACTCAACTTTATGTTTCAGAGGAAACGAAACCTATATTTTAGCCATTAATTCACATCTGTACTATCAGCTGCCTCTATATAAACTGCCCTTATATACAGGTATCTAAATTACTGTATTTACTAGAAGGTTTAAACAATATTAGCAGTTAAAAAACAAGAACTTTCGCTAAATTAACACTGAAAAGAAGTTTAGTTGGTAATGTAACATGAAATTTTAAAAGTAGCACACTCTGAAATAAACGTTGTATCAGTGGAACATTAACCAGAAATCTCATATTTTAATAGTTTATTCTTCAGTCGAAATAATTTATTTCGTTTCGTCGTCGAGTTTATTGTTTAGTACTTTTTCAATTTTCTGCGAGCTTTAAAAAACATGTCAGCCTCCATCGTGCACATGAAAATATTTGTTATTTTGGTATGACAGGTTGGACTTTTAGCTTTAGGAGTCGATTGCACCACCATAATATCCAACAATGTTAGGAGATTTAATACGAGGTCAAGAAAAGTCACCGCTTGTCATCATTGAAGGTACAGTAGATCTGGAATGAATTAAATAAACTGATAAACAAACAAACCGTGTTGCTCGCTATGTTTATCAACAGTAGCTGCAGTTCTGTAGCTCAAGAAATGCTCGTTTAACAGCTGTTTAATAGTTTGCTGTCTTCTTGCATTTGCAGCAAGAAGACAGCAAACTATTAAAAGAGCATTTCTTGAGCTACAGAACTGCAGCTATATCAGCAGCTGATCAGCTGGTTATGACAATGTAGACTGTAGTGTACAGTACATTACTCATTAGCCTTTTCGTGGTAGGACTCGCACCTACGGGTGTATCACGTGACATGCCACTGTTTTATATAGATGATTTGTATTTGATATTCGATGAGTTTGCTCACCAACATTTCAAAAAGCATTATCATTTAAAGAGTTTGAATGATTGCGTTTACACAGTTTTGAAAATGATAGTACTTGGATGATTTGTAATCCCAGCATCATATGGACTGTTTGATCTGTTGATGGTCACATGTGGAATTTAATGAAATTAGTACAGTGCCCCCTCAATATAAGGCTGTTCGATACAGAGTGCATTCGGATATAAGGCTGTGTCAGATGTGGATCCCATTTAAATTTTTTGTTATTTAGCTGTACTATTAAATAAGGCTGGTACTATAAGGCTGGGACCCCAAATTCAGCGTTATATCGAGGGTGTACTGTATATGAATTTCATTATCTAGATTCTAGAACATGATTTTACTTGCAATTAGCTCAATATATTCAAATATTGTCTCTCATTTTTCTCATGACGATTTTAATTAGTGCATTTAGCTATCAGTTCAATATAAATACATCTCTCATTTTTCTCATGACGAGAACGAAGTGGAAAGTAAACATGGTAAAGGGTGGACATTTGGTCAGTGTTGAGGGGCTATGAAGCAATGCATGGCTATATCTATAATCTAAGCCTATTGTTTTCAGACACTTGCGAGGTGCCTGGTAGACCTCTCCTGGTCAGTTTCATGAACAATCTATTGCAAAGGTTCGTACACATCATAATATTATATACACGTATATTTGCATATTTTTTTTATGATCAGCTGATGTACAGTGCCCCTCGATATAAGGCTGTTCGATACACAGTGGATTCGGATATAAGGCTGGGTCAGATGTGGATCCCATTTTTATTTTTGTTATTTACCTGTACTATCATATAAGGCTGGTACCATATGTCATGGACCCCAAATTCAGCATTATATCGAGGGGACACTGTACTTCCAGGTTCATTGCAACATTCAGCTTTACGGAAGTTACGCATTTCCTCATGCTCTGAACTGACAGGCTCTAAGCCCCAATTTAAAATAATATATATATATTTATCAATATTACATTTGTGGAATCATGGTTAGTGTGTTAGCAGTGCACAAGACATGGGTTTGATTCCACATGGATTCCAACTAATAAGGTTTTTGACGTCACTTTTTGTTCTTTGACATGGGCGATTGAACCTCTATGATCCCCCAATGCCCGTTACAAAAGAATAATTAACTTTTTATGACCACTATATCCATTATTAAAAAGCATCAACATGTTCGCATGTCGTTGCATTACCATAAAAATTTTGATTATGTCAAAGTTTTCTTTTGATTACAAGCATCAGAGGTGTTCTGATAGTTAAGCATATGACAACCTGTCATGTTGAAATGTAATAGTTAAATCTGGATTGACAAGAACTTTTCAAAATCAATATTAGTATGATCTTGAATCTGTGCACTGTCGCCATGGTAACTGATGTCTTCCATTACTTTTAACCATAACCAGATAACTGAGATGTGTTAAATGACACGAGATGATAAATCAGTCTCTTTCTAGCAATAAACAGGTAGTTTATATCTTTTCTATTTGATGTCTTGTTGTGAATTAATAGTATAAGGTACTGGAGGGACTTTAAAGCATGTACTTCATGTTCTGATAAAACTAATAGTAAATAGATGTTGTAAAATTATATGAATGCCTGAATTAAATACTTGCAGATTTTGACGAGAGTGACATTTATTATAGTAATGACCATTTACATTGTGCCATTTCCATCCAAGTGGTGGTCGAAGAACCCAAGTTTATATTATTATGTCGGTCAATGCTATGCACAAACTGTGTCGTATAGTTTCTTCATGCATTTACCACTGTCACAGCATCTTGTCAAGGTGGCTGCTTATTTTCCTCTTTATCATAAATGTCCTCGCGTACAATGAAAATACCATTAGTCCGAATACGAAATAAGTGTCGTGGACTAAGGTATTCAATATTGAATGCAATCCCTTAATCATTCTTTTGGTGTTATCAAGAATAACTTTCATTTCCGATTTCCTTAACAGTTCAGACATCCATAATTGTTAAATATAATTGGAGATTGATAAACACATCGGGGCACTTTCCGGGCTCGTTAATGGACGTTTTGACCACTGTCGGTCCAGACCTTCTCAATACTATTACCTTTTGTTACGAGGACATTTGTATCTGGAAATATTATGCTAATCATCTCGGCAGAAAGCACTAAATAGTTATAATGATAAGATGTCACGGGTAGGACCAAAACCAGCCCCTGATGTTAAGTGTTTTGTCAGGTGCGATTATGTATGACGGTTTTATTGGGGTTTTTACCGTTAGAATCAGTTCAATCAGAGGCTGAATCTGAAGGTTGCCTTAAATTGGCTTGGTCGGCTGTCTACCTGTCGATGCATGTAAATATTTTTGACTGCAGATCTTTTTTACTAATTTGTGGAACTTTGATTTTGTGCTAATTTTAGTGGCAGACCATCAGGCTCATTGTCCATGAGTAGACCGAGCTCTCTTGTATGAAAATGCGTAACAATGGCAACATTAACTCCAACCTTAGCCATAGACATTACTAAGTCTGGAGAGGTTACCTTACGGTTACGCCATTCTGTACAGGTGGACCCAGAATAGCAGTGCTACACGCCCTAGGCATTACAAACATAGATTTTGTTTATTTTTATTTTTTAGAGTCACTTTCTAGAATTTTTCACAAACATCACGTCAGTTTAGGGCAGGGGGAAACCTGCAATATCCGTAGCACTGAATGTTGCAGTAAACCTGCGAACACCTGCTGGTACTGACAGACCAAGGATGATAACTGCAGTGCCATGCTACAGACAGTGCATCCTATCGATGTCGCATCGGAAATGTAACTTCTGCGAACATTGATGCCGGGCTCCTCTGCGGCGGTAACAGTTGTACTGGCCCCGAGATTAAGATTGATTTTTTTTAGTACAAACACATTTAACTCAAGTTTTGTTACCATATCCACATATAATATTTCAGCTTGAGCATGAATTCCTACTCAAAAAGTTTCAGTTTTAGGGTCTGTTCTCATTCTTGGCTCAGTGTACCAGCCATGACTCATTGGGCAAATAGTTGATCCAGACCATCTACCAACTGTGACCATAGCACTGAATTAAGAGAACTGAATTAACATACTGTAGTAAACTTCAAACTGTATCAGGATTTTGTAAAAATTACATCTTGGGTAACATCAACGAATCATATTTATAGCTGGAATGAATAGCAAAGATACTATTCAAATATTTGTTTGAAACCTTATTATGATATAATGTGCTACTAATATCTCAACTGTACGGTCAGTAATTTTCCATTAATGTGTTTTCTGACTATTGAGTAGTAGCATTGAAATAAGAAGGTCTCAAAGGTATTACGGGAAAATGTGCGATCTACAACACTTGACAACCCAGACGGAGGGATCATCTCAATGGTGAGAAATGCTTTTTTTTCATTTCTCAAAGTACACAGTGTCCCCTCGATATAACGCTGAAGTTGGGGTCCATGACATACCCACCCTGTTATAGTACCGGCCTTGTACAATATTACAGGGAAATAACGAAAATAAGAATGGGATCCACGTATTGCCCTGCGTTATATCCGAATTTGTGGTGCATCAGACCGGGTTATATCGAGGGGGACATTGTATCTTAAGACATCCATGCAAATACATGTATGTTTGAATATATGAATGCTGTGTTACTATTCAATTACGGTGTCCCCTCGATATAACACTGAATTTGGGGTCCATGACATACACCCCCGCCTTATAGTACCAGCCTTATATTATAGTACAGGTAAATAACAAAAATAAAAATGGGATCCCCATCTGACCCAGCCTCATATCCGAATCCGCTCTGTATCAAACAGTGTTATATCGAGGGGATACTGTATTGGTTTCAGCTCTAAATAATATCCATATCAATGTTCCTATTCTACAAAAACATATTAGCTATTTTTTATATTACATCTTTTAGTAAAAACAGCTGTTAAATGAATAAAAGTTAATTTGTAAAATTATCATTGAAACGGAAAAGTATCATCGGGTGAAATGAGTTAAGTTACACATTAACTCTCTAACTCTTTTTCCCCTTAAAGTCTTTATAAATACCTATTATTTTTTTTCGGAATTTTCATAACCATTAAGCTCCTAATACATCATGTTAGATCTGCCCGGGCTCTTTGAAGTTTAATTGGTTTAATAGTTCTGTTACTCTTTCCGATGCTTCCTCTATAAACTCCATTGGTATTTGGTCTCGCCGTGACATTTTAGTCTGTGGAGTCTCCATAAAGTCATGTCTCTCGGCAATCCGACTCGCCGGGATGCCAAGAAAGCGTGACAGGGACCCCTTTTTTATCCCCCTTCCAAACACGAACAACTGGTTGCGTCTCCGCATCGATCAACAAACCAATGATTATCTCCGCATATCTCTGCTGCTCCTGGGTGGGGGGGCTTTAATCCAAGTCCGTGTCCGACTAGGTCAGTGTGTGTAGATGTTCCCAGAAAATGTCACAAATCCCCAAATCCTAGCACACCGACGTGAATTATTGTCGTTGTTCATGAAGGGCCAAATCAGTGTAATTTCAGTTATTAGATATTGCCCATTATTCTGCCACGCAGCAAGACTGCAGACTTAAAGCAATCATGCTACTTTCTGAATAGAACCCGCAGATCCTATGGCCGATAATTATTAGATAGAGAGGCAACATCGAAAAATATTCGGTTTCCCAATATTAAATAATTCACTGGAGTGATTTATGAAATTAGAGGCAAAGTTATTCAATTTGTCGACTAAGTCAGGTCGTCAGGACTGTCTGATTGAGTTTATAAATATTTGTGGTGGTTATTAGAGTGTTTTCGGGGGAAAGGTGTTGGTGACATGAGGTATTGTAGGTGTATTGAGACATCTGAAATGGCACGCATACCATAGGACTGAATCAGTCTAAATAGATAATTGTTTTTCATATGTTCTTTACTTTTCCTTATATAGTACACTACCATCTATAGCATGCACCCCTTTCTCAAGAAAAAAGATCCAGGAAAACACTTAGTTTCAGTGTCCAGCTCACCACATTTTATATATATTTTTAATAAATAGGAATTATTTCTAGAGGATTCAATTTGAAGCAAGTGCCATCTTCTGTATTTGATCAGGTGTAATATATATTATAGGATATCAAACAGCCTATAACAATGCATGTCAGTGTCAATCAAACTAGCAAAGTGTTACGTACATAGTAGCTCCAATACCAATTTGTTAGGACATGGGATATGACAGCAGACTTGGGAAATAAATCAGGATTTCAGGAAATGTTTAGAACATGATTGTAACTCTTGATCACAGGGACATAAAATCGAAGACCAGCTATATACACATATCTCTGTAACGTAGATCATAAATACCCATGGCCTAATTTAAACATTCCCAAAAAATTGGAAAGTCTTATAAAGTAAATTATCTTTGGGAGTTTATAACCCTCTCAAGACATGATAGCATCTGTTTGTTTATAATAAGATCATTGCCCAAGACCCTTAAAATTTTTATGCCCTAGTCGAGAGCTGTGTATAAACCTCTCTTTTGACATTCTTCCACATAACTCTTTACATCTTTTCATGATCTGGATACCCGATCCGCCAACCAAACAAGCAGCGATTAATTCATCCCAGGCCACCCGCCTATACTCGTGACCCCATGTACCCTATACCTAAGACCCCAGAACCATCTCAGCAACCCTAGTGTCCTCACATCCCCACGCCCCCACCCCCTCCTCTACCCCCACCCCCAACCCCCACCTGTACACGGTGCTCCATCTACCTGTATCCACAGTGGTGTTGGGTAACACCCAGGTATCGTCTTACCTGAGGACTGGATTATTGATGTTCCTTTACCTGGCTTACCTGTGGCAGGTAGATATCCGATAGTTGAATAGTGGCCAGTGCTAATATATATTTACAGGTAGACTGCGAGACTAGGCCTTTATGTGTGGAAATATATCTATATACGTGTGTATGTGATACAGTACGGAAAAATTTTGAGCTCCCTCTGACTTTATTTATTTTTATTAATTATTTTGTATGATTAAATGTGTCGTAGGTATCTGGAAATATGGAATAATGTAGTGAGCAGCTAGGTATAAATCTGCATATGTGACATGCTATGCTCCTCTTGGTCTCATCCAATAGGTTAAGATTTACTCTGATGGCCAAGACAATAAAGTGTTGGACTCATAATCCAGCAATTCAGCTACATAACAATAACGATAACGAGAAAAAAACGTTACATTTTTTGTTTCAACAACCTCATTATCATACTGAGTTTGACTGCGCACCCTTACTCTTACAAATGAACATAAATCATCTAAACCTTTTTATATCTTTAACCTTTTCCCTACTGGAGGCAACAAGATGTGCACTATAGAGCAACCGTTTCCGTTCACCTTTCCCTTGCTGAATTAATCAGAGACTAATGATCATGCATCTCCAGTTACCGACTACACGGAGAAGGTTAATCCTCTTCCCATTATCAGATATTTAACACAGTGTATTAAATAACTTGATACCTACATTTGTAAAGGGGCTGGATGGCTGACATAATGGTTACCATGTTGGACTGCGAAACTGAAAGGTCTGGGTTCGAATCTCCATCCAGAGGATAGTTTTGACTTGCAGTATTTGTGGCTGTACCATGGTTATACCGTGGTTGTACTGTGTTCATCACATCCAGCTGCCATGTTAACAAAGAAGGACATATGCACCTGCTAAGATGTCATGGCAAAAAATTAACAAAGCAATTTCAGTTTCTGTAAGGCCTTAATCACAGAGAAACACATTTTTTTGTACAACCCAGTTCATTTTGCTATTGGTTTTATTTCTTTGGAGTTGTTGCAAAATAATTATGAAAATTAGACTCTTATTTTGAATGTACAGTCATACCCCGTTATACCGGACACTGTTTTTGTTAAGATTTGACCGGTAAGCAAAACAACCAGATCATCGGATCAATCTTTCATCAAGAAAGTATACAGGAAGATCCATAATGATTAAAAGCTGACCAGTAAGCGGAGAGACTGATCAAACTTAATACCATTATTACGGGGTCTGACAGTTAAGTTCACAATACTAAGAATGGCTAGTGATATTTATGAGTTTAGAGTTGAGATATGTAAGGAGTGGTTGTACATATCATGATTTATTGAGGTTATACAAGGATTTTTAACAAGTCATTGCTTTTAGATATTAGGACATGACTATTTCATATATTGATATCTGACTATGAGTATAAATAGATATCGGAATCAAGTTAAAATAGCAATTTGTATTATTCTGGTTTTGAACTATTAAGTAGAGAAGCAATGAATTATTAATATCAAATACAAATTTCCCATTATTACAAACTTGTATTTGTACCTCTCTTTTATCACATTAAGCAAGCACTTGCCTATTCTTGGATCATGTTTGAGGACCAGTAGTATATTTGTACATATTTTCTCGAGAAGAAGAAAGAACACCTTGATTGTTACCACTATAATCTAATTCCTATTGTCCACAGCTTATCCCTGCAAGTTGGTTATTATCTAGTCCGTAATTGAAAACTTCAAACACCAGCACAGCACCAGCCTTGTGCTATAGACCACAGACCGTGATCCCTCTTTGCTGCGGTCTGTCCTCCACAATGGAAGCTTGTTGTCCCGAGATTAACAATCATTCCCACACCCATACACAGGAGGACGCCGCTTGTTGGGTCCTACTTGGACATACCACTTGGGCTTCCAGAAGGGGGTCCATTGTTGACCTTGAACGATGACTCTCGGATTTGACAAAAAAAAAAAGGAGAACATATTGATAAGAGTGGATTCTGTAATGGCTTCCCACTTGGGCTTCCAGAAGGATGACCTCAAGATTTGAAAAAGAAAGACGAGCGTATTGATAACAGTGGGTCCTGCATGTCCTCCCCACTTGGACTTCTAGAAGGGAGTCTGTTGTTTACCTTGAACGATGACCCCCGGATTTGAAAATTAAAAGGAAGGCATTGATAAGAGTGGCTACTCCTATGAGGTGTCATGGCTGAAGAACGACCAACCCTGGTCCATGGGGTTGAAGTGTCAGATAAATTTAATTAACTTGCCCTAATACCTCCATTGGTTTTGTCTTTTGTATGGTACTGTTGGACAATTTTCTTTGTTGCTCTAAGCTCAAAACTTGCTCTGGTTCAAGCTGGAACTGCAGTATGATGATGGGTTCTCTTGTAAGAAATGGGGTAACTCTGGGATAACCTTGATACCAACCTTAGCAAAGGTATACCTGTAGGCAATGTTTGAGTTACGGTTTTCTAAGAGTTTTGACATTTCGTACAGTAGAACCCTGGTGTTTTCTATCACAATGCAATACTGTATATTTGACACCTTTAGCATTCATCCAGACGATCTTGTTGCGTAATTGCAACTTCAATAGTCACAATATCAATAATAGAAGTATCTAACAAAAGCGAAACATGAGCAGAAAAATCTTGAAACGGCTATAAGCGCCAGCTCCAAAAATTTCTTTATTCCTGGCTTCCAAAATAGATTCACAAGTGAAGCCAAAATAATATTGTTCTTTCGCTTTTAACAAGCATATTGTATTGGAATATGGTTCCCTTGAGACAAACATGTATCCGCTGTTCAAATACCAAGGTCTTGCTATGGATATAACATAGACATCGTGTTGTGAGTAGGTCTCGTTTAACTGTGGTCATGGTCTAGTGGTCGACACAGAGACGATATGTCATGGTATTGTCAGCAGAGGCAATGTATCTGTTTGTCAGTGGACGCAAGGGGCACCTGTATTAGACACTGGCTTAATGCGAAATGTCAGATATGAAGCAGACAGGTGATTAGTGAATAAACCAGGAATTCTGTGGCATAGGTAATAAGAAGAAAAGGACATGCTGATCATTACAGATTTTTATGGTATTTAATTTTTCTTTTCAATTTGTGCAGGTAAACTGCAAAGTGAAGAACTGTTATAACATTATGAACACTAACTACTAGTCACACAATTGTCTTTTTCATTTACCAAATACACTTGTTGTTAACCATTTAGATAAATAAAGAAGCGTTTTCTTTCTTTTTGGCTTTAATTCTGTACAGGAAAACTGGATTTTAATGCAGGAGCATTAGAAATACCAGTATTGCTGAGATCACCCATGCAGGTCATTCATATTAATTAGCCACATTCTGACCAGCTGCTGACTATTTTAGATGTCCATACATTATGTGCCTGTATATTGGCAAGTTTTGACCAGGAAACTAATTACTAACATTGTCCTTTTTGGGGTACAGGTTGGTGCAAAACCAGTTTCTTTGAATTAAATTATATTCAATATGCTCTGAATTGTTTCTTTTGGTATTACTGTTTATGTTAATATCCTTGAATTGAACTGTATTTGTCACATATTTCATTGACCACAAGTCCAAAGGTATTCCATCTGATTTTGTCCATCTAGCTCATTTTGTTCATCCAGCTCATTTTGGGCATCCTCAAGTCATTTTATTGATGTATGTAAATGTCAGTGATTTAGACCAGCAGACAAAAGTATTATTGTCCAGCAAATAACCAGTTCACGGCCAGTAATACAAGCTGACCTTTAATGACAATTTGGCAACAGAATTAGCTAATTAAGCCAAAATAGATAACCATGTATTGGCTCCGGGTTTCACGATGTGGCTATACCGGTGCCTTTAACTAGCAACAATGGGCAGGCCGACCACATCAATGTCATTATGGGGAAACCAACATTGTTTATTTGTATGTTAATAACAGTGGACTAATGATATTGACAATTAAACATGCGGACAGTGAGGGCTCCGTAGGTTATAATGGACGTGGCAGGGAGGGGTCTCGGATGAAACAGAATGATGGTCAGTTTGGTCAATGGGTATTCTGGACATCTAACCAGGTTGTTGTTGACCAGGAAGTTATAGGTAGTAATATCGTGTGTGTAAGGGCAGTGGTGGATTGGGGGTGGGGGGTTGCTGGTCATTGTTAGTTGCTGTATTGACCAGCCGGTCAGCTGAATATTCGGACCATAAATTGATATGATCTGTCATTTATCTCGGAGGTATAGATGCTGGGGAATTGGCTGAAGGTCTGTCGGTCTTGATGACTGAAGTACAAAGTAAAAGGAATCCAGTCAAAAGCCCCTGTAGGATTTGACCTGGATGCATGCAATATGCTCGGTGTTAATTATTGCTGTGGCATTTGATGAACTGAATGTGTCCGTCCTAGAAGATTGACCTTGGGAGGGGGGCTTCTGTCATCGTGTGTTTCCACACGGGGCTTTTGTCCTTGACATGGTACCAAGCAGGGGACTTTTGTCCTTGGTGTGGTTCTAGGCAGGCAACCTCTATTAGACCTCCTCCTCAAGAAGGGGACACGCTCCTGTTAGGAGTGTGGGTCTGGCCAGGGGGTTATTGCAGTTTTAGTGCTACGTGCCTGTCTGTGTGCCTGGTGTCTATGCATGTGACAATTGGTAATGATGACATGGGTTGAATAATGACCTGGACAAATCAAGGAACATGCCAATAAATCGCTCTCATTACAGCAGCTTTGTCATTGGGATCATGTGGATTGTGATGTCATGTAGATTGAGAGGGATGTTGTAATAGATAGTTTAACATGCAGGTACTCCCCGCATGGCTATTTTAAGATCCTACCTATGTCAGATTGTTAAATATATAATAAATTATGGTCAATGAATACAGATTAAATTATTAGAAAATATCTAATGTTTGATGTGTAACCAGGCTCGTGCAGCACCTTGTGTGTAGCTATGGTTATAGATGACCTGATCTGCATTTCAAGAAAGGGTCATACACCTGTCTGTGGTCGAGGTATAAGTCAAGGTTCATGTCATTTCTGCTTTAGTGAAAGCAATGTAAGCACTATGCACTACTTTAGGCCTGGATTAAAGTAGGACCATTTTGTAAAACCCAGGCCAGAAGGCCTGAAATGACTAAGCTCACTGACTTACAGACAGACTTCAAGATCCTATTCCACAGAATGATATACATGTAATGCCATAGGTGTCTTTTTCACTTCAGACAGTATCATTTAATGTACAAATATTTTTATTGCTGCCATAACAGACACTTATATTGGATTACCTATCGTAACTCCAATTTGCTTCACAATTTGAAACAAATCTTGTCCAAATTAGAGTAGAATGTCTTTGAATTGAATTTGACAAATCGTGGTCTAGTACTACTCACTGCACAAGGATAACGAGTTTCGATCATTCTGTGAACGTACAGATCCAGGATTCTCACAGGATACGGGTCTATGTTCCAAATAGGGTAGCATTAACAAACAATCAAACAAACACGTTCCAACCTGTTCCATGTCTCTACTAAATGTTTCTTATCTGTCCGTCTCACTCAACGAAAACTGACCTGCTGCTAATTAGCCTGCTCTTTACATAAGAGTAATCTGTAGTGTGTATTTAGACAGTCCGTGGCGGACCCTCTCACACTCACTGGGGGGTTTACATGTCCCCTGACAGCTCAGATAGCCCCCTGGTTCACCCCCAGCTCTATCGCCTCACTGTTGTTCCAGAACCACATGCTTCTCCCCAGGGGACCGTCCATTGTAGGAGAGGTAATAATGATGAGAGGGACCTAGGGACCTCTCTCACTTCAGCCCTTCACACTCGCGAACAGACCTAGAAATGTGTCTTATTGTCACTCACAAATTGCTCTTGGGTAATCAGCTTTTGTGTGAAAACCAAATGTTTTGGCCTGGTAAATATGCTGACCCTATTGAACTTCCTGAATACCTCCAGAATGTTCAGGCTGGAGATTAGAAAGATTGTATGAGGAAGAAAGTGTGATTTTCAGAATATGTGATAATTAAGATCTGGAAATGTATTAAAATATATGTTATGGCAAATATATAAGTTTCATGATGTGGAGTCTTACTATGGTATTGCTTTGTTGATTGTTATTGATTTGTAAGAAATCATATTCCATAGTTGTTTTGATTTTGGCATTATTTTATCATTGTCATTTTATTTACAACTAACTTGTATTATATTTCCTATTTGCCTAAACCGTCTTCATAGATGCTAAATGCTTTCTTACACATTTTTGGTAAAATTCAATTAATAACTGAAAAATAAATGCTTCTCATGTCTCGCCAAATAGCCAAGCTTTACGTCTATTTTGTTCATTGCATGCTCTTGCCTTTAAGGTGTTCTGCAAGAAGGTCAATGCAACTTTTAATTCATCTCTGCAGGTTTTAGACAATCATAGATATAGACGATTCCAATTTCCTAGGCATGTTCAAGTTGTGAAAGGTATTATCCACATGACTTCTGAAAACTCGACTTCTATAAATTCAATTACAGAAAGTTGGTAAAATGTCTATTGGACAAGTGGTGCTCCTTTGTCCGTTTTATTTTACATACCTAAAAACACAGATGACAGTTTGAAAATACTGGTCTATGAGTGTGTTCAGAATATTGGTAGATTAAAAAAGGTGTGGAAGGATTTGGTTTGCAAATGTCTATTGTCGGCCATCACAACCAGGATTACTGAGAGGTCCGGTAGGATAGCAACCATTCATCAGGTTCTATTATTCTGGCACCAAGATTACGAAAACCTTTGAGTACAATTTCATGCTCAAGCTAAACTTTTATATGGGGATTTGTGAACAAAACCTTGAGTTGAGCATGAAATTGTACTAAAAAAAGTTCCATAATCTCAGAGCATGATGTTGGGATATTTAAAGAATTTTTTTTGGAATCGGTTAAATTTGATTAATATTTTTTTTCAATCGGCTGATTTTTTTCAAAATATATTTGCTTGATAGTGGGAGGGATATTTGATTGCTAGAGAGGGATGGTTGGTTGATACGAAGATTAGATAGAAGATCGATAAATGGATGAATGTAGATGGATAGATGGCAGAGGGATTGGTTGATGATAGGAGACATGCAGGAGAATATATGGATGGATGGATGGTTGGTTTATTGATAGAGAGAATGTGAGAAGAATTGTTAAAGGATAAAGATAAGCTTGAGAGATAGTTGGAGGGATGGTTGGTTGATAGAGAGAAGGAGGTATTTAAAGGATAGATTCGGGGATGTTTGTGAGATAGTTGGAGGTATCATTGGTTGATAGAGAGAAAGATAGAGGTATCATTGGTTGACAGAGAGAAAGATGGAGGAATTGTTAGAGGATAATTGGAGGGATGGTTGGTTGATAGAAATCTATTACTAGAGAAAAGAAAAAAAATGAAAGATTGCTGGTGAATAGAGAGAATTGGAATGCCTTTGACTTGGATGCCATCGGTATCAAATCTAACCAAACAGTTGCAGATTGATTGCAATACCACTGACCATGAAAACATGTAATGATTATGGCGAGGTTCTATGAGCCATGCCTGCGGTTTGAGAGCAGGTGGGTCGGCTGCCCTTCCTCCAGACAACAAGGTACGGATGTGGTCAAGAATAGCCCTGGATTGGCCATTCTCTCCAGCACGTCCTGGTCAAGAAAACCAACACATGGCCATGATGAACTGGGCTAGCATGGAAGCTGAGGGAGTGTCCTGTACACAAGTATGGTATCGATCTGAATGCATGTCTTCATGCTGCAGTGGAGGTCTCTAAGAGAGATTAAATAGGCATAATGACAGATATTGTCAGAACGGATTCATGGCGAAGGTAGCCATATGGTAAAATAAAAGATAGCTAAAATAAAGTTTTCAAAAACTTTAAGAAAAATACATATTTCTAAAATATTAACTTAAGATTTGTTTAGTACCACTATTAGCCTTGATTCCTTGATCTGTTTTTGTTTTATAGCTGAAATGTGATTCATGGAACATTAACCCTTGAGGTCATTTTGTCTAGGCCACTTGAGGGTGGTTTTTGCTTTGGACTGAATAGTTCATCACTTGCAGTTGCTTTGGAATTATTTTATATGTAATTAAATTGAAACAGTTTATTATGACTTTTTCCAAGTGATGAAGAAATGTAATTTTTAAATTTGAAATATATTTTATTCACCAGAAATACAGTAAATAGGTATTTGTTTTAGGTGTAGTGGTAGTCACATATGGGAGAAATATTCCTGCAGTGATGTAAAGAATGAAATCAATTGTTTAGATGATTGTGGAAAAAATATCCTTGCAATTGAAAGACTTCTTTAGTGAAAATTTGCTTGAATTCAGCATTGACATGTTTCAAGAAAAAATATCCTTGCAATTAAAAGACTTCTTTGGTGAAAATTTGCTTGAATTCACGATTGACATGTTTCATGGTTGATGTGTCATATTCCACCATCAAGTACCTTCCCCCACTGTCCCACCAGTCCTAGTGCCACCCTACCCCCTGCCAGTACCACCCTACACCCACCATCCCCGTAACTATTTCTTTGACCAGCTGGTGAGTACATGTCTCTCACACCAACTTCTCTGACCATGGACTGACCACCGGCCAGTGGGAGGGGTGGAGATGTGTACCAACACACCATTATCGGATTCTCACCCACCAGCCCTCCCTCCCTCCGTCCTCACCCACCACACCACCACCTCCATCCTTCAGTGTTTATCGGACTGAGGAGATATTCCTGACCCATTCTGTGCCTCATTGACTGAATCTTTCACATCAAATCAAACAGCCCATCTCATCACATTCACATCTGCCATCAATTCAGACTGCATTTACTTCAATGCTGAGAGGCCTTTTTACCTTTGGGAGAATGTTCAGCTCATGTTGTTCAGTGCATTGGGTCCGTAATTGTTTCTTCCTGGGAGGATCTGGTCGGAGACCCACACTCTTTGGTGGATCCGATGGTGGCAGCCAAGGAAAACAAATGCCATCCACGTTTATCGCAATCAATACAGTATGGGAATTTTTATTTAAAAAAAATAAATCTAGACAGTCAAAAGGTGGCAACGCGAGTTGTCAGGAGACTTGTGCTGTCATTTAGCTTTTCAGACATGGAAATAAATTGTTCTCAAATCAATATGGGCTCGGAATTGATCTGACTTCATTTATGGAACTTTAATGGTATATTGGAATCGTTTAAAACAGTTGGGAGTCTATGTTATAGCAATATTAGATACTTCTTTATAATATGAATATTTTATTTTATTTGGTGTTGAAGCTATTATTTCTAATCTTTACATATTCTATTTGTGTGATTCAAATTATTACTGTCACCATTTAATAATTAACTATTTAATATGTTAAGTTGACGAGTGATTGGTTTGGGTGTTCCACAGCACTTGCATAATTTTATACTGGTACCATAATGGTTGGAGGGCAACATGAATCGTCTCTGTTACAGTAACAGCCTAGAACCATGGCTGATACACATAATGAGTAGGTGAGTGAGTTATTGTCTTGCACTTCAATGCGAATCTTTAACCCATATATGACAATACACATAAAACGTAGCTGATGACAATATATCATCGGGGCGGGCGGTAGCACAGTGGTAGAACGTTTGGACATTGGAGCCAATGGTCCTGAGTTCAAATCCCATCCACGGGAGCCGAACATCACCGTAGTTACCTTTCTGACAATATTGATAAGATGCGCTCTGTAGAGTAGCAATACAGATATCATCCTTGGTCTGTCAGTATCAGTCTTAGGAGGTGCTTGTAGGTTTACTACAACATTCAGTGCTATGGATGTTGCAGGTTTCCGTGGTTATTTCTTGAAAGTGACTCTAAACCCAATTTTACATATTTTCTGCTGGGTGATTTGTGGTGTGATGGATGGATGTTTTAATGATGTCTTGAGTTCTTTAGATCCGAGTGAGCCAAGTCTATTGGCAAATTTGTATTTAAATTAAAACGAGAAAGAAATTCAGTTTATCAAAGTTGGTGTGCTCTTCTTAAGCAGACATTGCAATCTCACTTTATTGTCAAGGTACAGATGATTCACACAGTTCCACCTTGATTACAATTTGTTTTAGAAGATCTGAATCTTTTTACTTTTGAGATTTTGAAGGCGAGCATCATCAATGGTTAATTATGCCTGCGGAGATGTGTCAGATACACTTTTAAATCAACCATAATGCCACCCATGGCACATATTGATAGAACAATATTCAAGGTGGAGGGACGGACTTTTGTTCACGGATTTCTCGCAGCAGTTTGCCAACGTCCGAGTGAGACTCCAACGATGTCCACAGATTCAGGAGCACGAGCAAACAACGCCCCGGATGATAACTTCCCATATACACCAGGGTTATTAGCTCAGATGCAGTGTCAACAGCATTTGTTACCCTCGCTGGACACGCTATCTCCTGACAACTACCTCCAAATCAATGTCTGTTGCTTGCGGTCTTCTGCCGGTGAAGACAAAACTGTTTGTTGTTGACCCCGCTGCCATCTAGGTTAATATTAGGGGGGTTTATTTTATTAAGGATCTTGAACACCTAATTTTGTCTTAAGCTTCTCATAGGGATTCCTTTTATAGAGCAATTCTGGTTGCCCCCAGCATAGAGAAGGTTAATGAGAATTTCTTTTCTTTCTTTTTCGTATAATCATTATTATTATTTTCCTTTTTGTATTTTTATCATTTGAATGCATATTTTAATTTTTTAATCATTTTTTTAAAACTTATATTTTTGGCAAGACCCCAGTGAAATATCTTTCGTGTTCACAAATTGACACAATTGTCTCTTCCAAGAAAAAGTTTGCATTTGTAATATACAAAACATGATATTGCTATGATCTCACAGCTGTAGTGTTTGCATGAAACAAAGCGATTGCACAGGGATTTGCCAGGCTTTTGATGTTCCACGGTCCGTGGTTATTTCTCACATATGAATATATCCAACGACATTACATCTTCTCATGAGACTCCGAACAAAATATGCTCTTTCTGCAGTAAAAAACCCAGCAAACATCCCAGTCGCTTCCACGCATCAAAGGAACTGTTCTCAAGTAGAATCATGTTCACCAGAATCAATATTTAGCAACAGGATCATCGTTGTTATATAGCTTAAATACCGAAGAAAGGGAAGATTTAATAAAAATTGATTATCTGTTGTTGTGGAGCTGTTGTTAGTACCAAGAGTAGGTACATTCATACTCTAGCTGCTGTCCTCTCTCTCTATCTTTCTCTGGGAGTTGGTTTTGTCTTGACTGTAGCCTGGAGCCAATACTAGTATAGCATGCGATTGACCTAACCTTGAGGAAATTGGTACCTGGTAATGAGCCTTCTGGAACCATGTTATTTCTTTTCAGTCAGGATTTTGAACCTGATTGTATCTAGTTCAATGTGATATTTGAACATCTATTATTAGTGTGACCGAATTTAGCTTGAACCAATTTGGCACAGTGGTCGGTGTTGCTGTCATCACCATTGGATGTGGTTCTATTAAAGGACAGTGGGTCTTGGTAGCTGCTGTGGCAATTCCATTGAAATTTGGCAGATGAACTTGTCACTGTCATCACATGCAAAGTTTCATTTGATTAAATAAAAATAATATATACTTCTTAGTAAAATGTACAATACAATAAAATGCATTATATCCAGACATCTAATCCTTAGATTCAGTTGAAAGAGATCATACGAATTTAGTTCATTAATTGCAGAAACATGCTTGTCAGAGAATTCACTACGATAAAATTGAGTTTTTGTATATGCAAAACAATAGAAAGCAATTGGTTCACGAAGCGTTCCTTTTATCCTGTCAAATTACCCCAGGACAACATGGGTTCCAGCTAGTCCACAAAGAATAACAGAATACACTAAAAGCGAGATGTTTGACAGGAGTTTCTACCCAACGTACAATACTTGGATGATCTTTAATTGGTCTTAGACCCTAATCAACATAAACTTTATTTCATGGAAATGAGGACAAAATATGATCACTCTAATCCTCACGATAAACGTTCCATCTAATCCACACAGAATGCATTATGATTACTTTCCACTGTTACAAAAGCAAGCACTATATTCATAAGATAAATTTCTATATAGTGGATCTCCAGTATATACAACCCATGGATGATCTTTAATTGGCTTTGGACTCTAATGAATTTAGACTTGATTTCAGGGAAATGAGTACAAAATGGGTTCCATCTAATCCACACCACACATGATCCATCTAATCCGCACAGAATGCATATGCTTAGTTTTCACTGTTATGAAAGCGGACAAGCTATACATAACACAAGTTTCTATACAGTGGATCAACATGTGGATGATCGACTTTTGACCCTAATGAACTTTATCCAAGGGAAATGAGGACATAATATGGTCCATCTAATCCACACAGAAAACATTCCATCTAATCCACGCATAATACAAACCAGTTTTCGCTGTTATGGAAGCGATATGCAGAACACAAATGGTCTATACAGTGGATCCCCAGCCTTCAGAAACACATGGATGATCTTTAATTGGCTTTGGACCCTAATGAACGTAGACTTGATCCCAGGGAAATGAGGTTCGCCATCATCAACAGGGCAATGTGTACCTGTCTAATTGGTCAGCAGCCTAGCTGACCGTGGGCTAATCGCGGCCACACTACCTACAGAGTGGTCAATTACCGTCGGCTAACGCCATACTGCCATCTTGATGGTCATATTAAGTGAACAAGTCAACTGGATGTGGAGAGAAACCATGAAATTGGGAAACAATCTTCCATGTGGTGTTTAGTTAGAGATGAGGTTATCCATTTATTATATTTTTAATACTATAGTTAATTGATAAGTCTGTAGTTTTCTAAAGACCAGCACTGCTGTGCCCTATAGGGCATCTCTTGTTGCCTCCAGCTGATAGAAGGTTAACCTTCCACAGCCGAAGGCAATCAAGGATGTCCGATAGAGCCGTGCTTGTGATTAGTCCAGCTAGAAGAGGATAAAAAATAATTTTTCATACACAGATTGCATGTTTATTTTATTTTATTTTTTTATTATGAAAATAATTTTTCATACACAGATTGCATGTTTATTTTATTTTATTTTTTTATTATGAAAATATTTTGATGGAGCTGGAAATATTATGTCCAATTATTCAATTAGAATGTACTAACTCCCAACTGATGTGGGGTCTGTTTGATATCTCTAACCAATTTAATTTATGTGTATCTAATAAGATTTTGTAATTCATACTGATCAGATTCAAAATTTATATTTCATTCTAATACATTTTTGAACCTATTCTGATCAGATTCAAGTTTGACATTTAATTTCAAGTACATCACACTGAGCTAGCTGTCATCATCTTCATGGTGCTGGCACATTCCTTAATTGTCCAAGTCGGAACTGAAATGTTTCCAGTAGTCTAGCTATACAAAGTCTGTCTGTACTAATTGATCAGTAGCAAATGACCTAGGCAGTATATTCCATCCAACAGTGGCCAATTAAAAGTGACGATTACATCGCTGGCTCTTTGATCTCCGCCACAACTTTGCTCAAGCAGGGCGATAGAGGGGTGTGTATGGAGTAACAAACCCACTTTGCTATTTACCAACACTTGTGTAGGACTACCTCATCCCGTCCTCCCACCCGTTCCTCTCCCCCTGGTCCTATCAATAACACCAGCTACTTGTGGAAGTTGATCTAGCACGTGTTGATCCAGCCGTCAATCAATGTCACGTGATGCGACACTCGGATCCGATTGGCCGGAGAGCCGTTAAAGGGGCGTGATGTCCCATGAATGGAGGCAGAGACTGTCTCGTAACACTTGGCTGAGCGTACTATGTGTGTAGCGTAGATAGCTATGACAGCGAGAGAGAGCTAGAGAGAAATGACGGTTTTGGACTATCTAACGTGTTTCATCCCACTCTAGATTTTTGGATTACCTGGTGGAAGTTGACAGGACTGCCAGGTATGTAACACTGGATGTCTGTGGACATTTTTCAGAGTCCTTACCCCGGTCAGCAATCTGATTGCAGTGGAATTTATTGCAAACACTCTCACAAGTCCATTCAGGTATCGCTATCTCTGTGACAATAGAAGAACATTGTCATCAGCAAATAGACATTTAATTATTATGATATGGTTCCCATTATATGAGAACATAAACGTCTGTGCTGCAACAGTACTAATGTTATGATATCCGAACTCTTTGTCATTATTAAAACTATTAATATTTTATTAAGATATTAACCAATATCAAAATCATATTATTAATATTGGAAATAGATGGAAGTGGCTGTATTCACCGATGACATTTGCTGTACGTGATCATGTTATGAATTAGATATCAGGTGCTTGTGTTAGGTATGATTAAGAGGACATTAAAATAGTCGTGAATATTTTTCTTCTGAATTTAAACAAAAGATAACAGCCTTCTTCTATTAATATGTGGACTAATGTTGGTTGTAAACAGGAAGACTAATGTTGTTTTATACACGGTCTGCCCTTTGTTTTATTTTTATTTTAGTTTTGAATACAGATGAAAGCTGTTATTTGCCACCAATAGACACCATAACAAATACCAAATTACTAAATGGTATAGTATTTTGCCAGTGATGTCCCAAGTTAATTATCTTGTTCTGACTGCCATGTTTAGTAGCACAGCCGTGGTGTTTATATGATACATGATCTTGCCATATCAAAACCAGATGCCTCCCAAAGATATTCTGAGAAATTGTATAAGCAACATGAAACGTATAAAGATGCCATAACGTAAAACCATGAATCAGTTTCTGTAACTTTTCTTATTAATGGAAGATTCTAACAGAAATAATTTTATAGAGATAGTACCTCAATACTAAAATAACACAAAATTCCTACGGTAGTTAGAAGTCAAAGGTTTTTTTTAATAACTGAAATTATTAATGTGATGACATTTTAAAAGTTTATTTCTGTAACGTAGCTTTGAAGTACAAATACAAGATGAGATTGCTTTTATCAGTTAATATTTCTAAATGGAATTTTATTCATGATTATTAGCAGTGATTATTTTTAGTTTTATTGGTGGTCATATCTAGATTCTTAACTATAAGCTGCCAGGAAATGAACAGTTTGCTTATTGGTATGTTGGCGTCAATGACAGTACATATAGTAAATAAGCTATACAGGAAGTATTGGGTTTGAGCGTTATGTGATGGGGAAAGATAAAATGTATTATCTTATGTTTGTTTTTATTGATATTTGAAGGTTAAAATCATCATTATTGTCTTTTTTTGTGTATGTATATGTTCTTATACGTACAAGTAATGGCAGTGAAGTTCTTACAGAATTATCTATTGCTAGGAAACTGTAATTTGATATACATTATTCATTGGACTTTTTAATCGGAAAAATAATTCTCACTAGTCTAGACAAAATCGCACATAAATGGGGTTTATCTATGTTCCAATTTACACCCAGTCGCTAGCAATGCATATCGACGAGTCTTTTATTGATACTACAATTCCCATTTTACCGATTCCTGGTGGGATTTTTTGGCTGGTTAACCAAAGCTGTTGGTGCCATGTTGTTGGGTACGAGTGTCCATAAAACAAAGATCAGCCAGTCAGTCGTAAATTCCAACTTTCAAGTTCCAGGCTGGAACATTAATGTAATAACAGTTGATGTTCTTTCTTAGCTGTGATCTTATTTGGTAATACATGTTTGGTATAAATTCTTGCCGTCTATGCCAATCATTGTAAATATTGAAATGTATTTCTTTATCAGAGCTCATTAGTGAGGCACTGATTTGCTAAAGGTGTTAGGATTGTGTGGGTTGCCTAGGAAACTAATTTTGGAAAGACCAATCAATAAAGAGGCCTGATACAATAAGTTACCCATCATTCCTCACCAAATTACCTACGTCCGCCTTGAATAAATCAACAGATTTTCTGAAGTTCAAGCGATAGACGATGAACAAACTAATGTAATTGAAGTAATTTGAGATCTTGTAATACTTTTTTCTATTTTTATTTTACTTAAATTTCGTCGTTTCAAAATTTAATGTGGTCTTCGCACCATATTATTTTGATTTACTACAAAGCTTGCAGTTTTATTGGGAATTATGCTTCCCTTGGTAGTTAAATTATGACCCTTGAAATTGAATTGTCGCATGTGCTGGTAAAGAAACACTGCTATTACAACAACATAGATTTGTTTTTTCCCTCCATAATTTGATTTTGAAATCCATGGTTAATTTCTATTTTTTTAACCAAAAGTTTCATTTCTGTACTCTATTTGGTTGTTTCTTTTAAATTTAAAATGACATTGAAGGTTTCCTCTTCCATGATTGCTGTTACAATAGACAACCATGTTCACCTAGACAATACCAGATCTAATATAATGCTAACATGATGTAGCTGTCCATATTTATCACATCACTACAATTTAATTTCTAGCTATTGACCTATTGTTAGGCAAGGTACGTCATCACATATTTTTCCTCACTATTTTTCCTCCAACTATGGCAGTGTAGCTCGGGCCTAGTTGAAGCAGGGCATGTGCAGGCAAAACATGCCAGCCATGATATGAGTGAAACAATCTTGAAAGCTGCTCTAAATTCCCAATATGAAAACAGGTACAAATAGGGAATGTTCATGCTAAACATGCCGGTCGTGATGCTAGTGAAAGAAGTCCACCAACCCAGCTAGTTGGCACTTTCAGCAATAGTCCACGCAGCCACATCAGACGACTTAGTTGATTCCTTTCTGATACCAGTTAATGTCCATCAATCCGGTAACATCTCACTCTCCCCAGTGTCCAATAACTTGAGGTCGATCCAGCAACACACAATAACTAACTAACTATCTATACAGTCGGTCATAACATCAAACAGAGGACCAGAAGAACTTGTTCCCTGTGTTCTAGCACAGCAGCTTCTGTATTCCATAGGAATACATAGAGATGGGGCAATTGATCATAATTGACAAAAATACCCACATAAAAAGGGAACAAAATTGGCCAAAAAGTGATGGCAGATTATATAAATTGCCTGTGGGCCGATGTCTGCTTGTGCTGGAGACGGTGTTCGACGTGTAGGTGTACGCCATCTGATGGCTAGCCTCCCATACGTCCATGCATTAGTGTCCGTAGACCAAACCTCTCTTTGTAGTTTTATTGCCACTGCATATAACCGCTTTTATACCGTGAAGCAAACTAGAAAAGCGCACTTCAAAAGTAAATATGTCAGGACAAATTACAATGCCGTGCTCTGGTCTTGATATGGAAAGCTCCCCCTTTGAATCGGTTTTTACATTTGAGAAGTAGCTTGTAGTATCTGGTCTGACTATGTACTGGAGTTGCAGTAAAGACCAGGCTTATTACTGAATACTAGCTGTAAATTGGCTTGACAGTTTTCTCCTTTGATGGCAGCATTCAAATGAAGCCATAGTTTTCTTCCAAATGAAAGGAATTCTCAATCCATGCTAGATATTGGCACCAGTAGATGGATTAATAGCATTGTTCTATAGAAGTCATTTCTAGTTGTCTCCAGTATGAAGAAGGTTAGTAAATACTTACATTTGCTAGTATTTGATCTGATCGCCCGTATTCAATGAGGCATATTGTGTTGTTAATTTTTATTCATGACTTCTTAAAAAATGTCACTAACTGGACCCAAGGTTATGACATGTTTTTGAGTATGATTTCTTCCTCAACTCTGTCGTCGCCTGTGGGTGAGATATTCCTGCTGCGACGTAAAGTACTCATTCATTCATTCAACCATTTCTCAACTCAAAGTTTGTTTAAAGAATTCCCATGTAAAACGAGTTTTGCATGCAATCATACTCAAAAGAGTTTCATAACCTCTTGGTTTGTATTGAGCGTAGTTTTCCCGTCGTGTCCAGCTCTATGGGTGACAGTGTGTAAGTGCATTCACTAAATATTAACATATCAATGTAAAGTGAAAGTACTTGTTTGACAATATAATTCCATTATACATTAAAGTGATGATGACAACAAAAATTCATCAAAAAGAAGTTATCCTGTACATATACATTACCGTATATCATTTTTAAAATGTCATTTTTTTCTGTATTAGATGTATTTTTCTTGTAATCTCATTTTTAATGGTCCTTTACTTTGTTGATAGTTTGGCATTTAACTTCTTTTTGGTGAGTTTCAGACATTGTTTATGAGTAAATTTAATCATATCCCAGGTGTAGTATTCTTTTATATTTCTTTTCACATGTTGACTATCCTGTGACCTTCAATAATGGATATCACATATTTTATTTTTATTTTTTTGTTCTTTTTGTAATGGGGTTTCTAGTCACTTTCTAGAATCTTTCACTAACATCACGACTTGTCAGTTTAGAGCAGGAGGAAACCCGCAACATCCATAGCGCTGAATTTTGTAGTAAACCTGCGAGCATCAGCTGGTACTGACAGACCAATGTGTTCAGATAGCCATTTAGTTGGCTGTTTGTGAATCCTGGAAGTTTTCCAAATAAATATTGTTTAAAAAAAATCTTTATTGTCACTCTACAGACAGACAGTAACTTCTGCGAACATTGATGTCAGGCCCCCATGGACGGGATTTGAACTCGGTACCTTTGGCTCAAAAGTCCAATGTTCTACCACTGGGCTACATCCTGCCCACCTAACTAATCCTTTGATTATTCGCTCCTGCACGTTTCTCTCCCAGGATCAGTACTAATTTTTGGTTGACAGCCACCCAAAAATGTAGAAAAATTAAATATAAATCGTGAATTACTCACCGATTCCGTAAGTGACCTCGATGGGCTTTGTCTTGCTGTACATCCCTGTGCCCGCGTAGCCCTCCTTCTCCCCGGAGGACCAGTAGGCGTGGTAGCCCTCCACGTTGACCTTGTCCGGCATCTTGGCGAGGCTGCACTTGGTCTCCTGAACGCAGAACACGTCCGGGTCTTCCTTCTTCAAATACGCCGTTCCGTCCTTCTGGAAACAAAAGTAAACTCAAAACATTTAGTTACCGCAACTCTCTCACAGATATTTTGCCATTCATAAACTTTATCTAAATAAAATATACATATTCTGTATTACTTTGTTGAAATTTATCCACATGACAAAGGAAATTCTGTGTTTAAATTTTTTATTTTTTTTTATCAGAGGGACCTTTAATATTTATATAAATTTAACTGCTGCAGTACACAATTATAATATAATTGTATAATTATATAGTACTAATTATATGGTAATAACTATGTAGTATATTTTTCTTAATGTAAGAAACCTCCATGTTGTTACTTTAAGGAATATTAATGAATTTAATTTTATGAAAATCCTTGACTTCTCACTAATGTCACTCACAAACATGATTAGAAACACGACGTCTGTGTCATGTCCAGGAGTGAGTGAATATGGAGTTTAATGTCACTGCGGGAAACTTTCGCCCATTTGCGATGACGATGTCAAGGAGAGAGTTGCTATTTGTTAACAAATATACAGGGACAATAGTAGCCTTCTTGGACATAAACATTTAGCTTTACATTATTTTAGCGACAAAGAATTTCGAAATGTGTACAGGCTCAGGGTACTCTTCAAGAACTTGCAGACAAATTTGGAAGAAGGAATGGCACCAGATTCTTCAAGTCAAGTTCCGTAATTTGGTAGAAAGCTTCACCACAAAATAATCTGCCTGCTCTTAAATTGTGTAAATGATTGTTCCTGGATGATGAGAACGGAATTAGACAGATGATGATGATCGTGATAATAATAAATAATAAAATAACAATACAAATATTAAAACAGAGCATGCCATCCACCATTACACAGTGCTGAGTTAACAGTTTACTGCACAAGTTGGCAACTCACATCTAACCAAGCTCTTATTCCGTTGACGTTCCACGTGGATATCTTCAAATTCCACACTCTTCCATCCTCGGTTTTTGCACTTGAAGAAAAATCCTGCTCATCCAACGTATACGTAGGGATGACGACTTTGGCAGGTGCCTGGCCGTTTTCTTCCGCCTTTTTCTTTGTCTTCTTTTTCTGAGGTCCATCACCATCCTGGAAGCAATACATGGAAAATAAATATAACTGCATCGGAAGATTACATTGATTTAGTACTTTGTCACTGTAGAAATATTTCACCTACCTGGTACCATGTATATGCAATAATAAATGCAATGCAACATTTGATTTGGAATACAATATTATTTTGGAAGTTTTGCACATTAATCTGATTTGAGCGTGAACACAAAAACGTTCTCAAAATGTTTCATAATCTTGGAGCAAGATGTCATTTTTGCTCCAATGCATATGGGTGAAATATTCCTGCAGCGACATATAAACAACATTAAATCAATCAGACACACTGAGACAGGATCATTATTCAGTGTAAGAAATTAATAAGGGTATCACATCTGTATTTGTGAGGTAATTTTACAATGGGGTTTAGAGTCACTTTCACTAATATCATGTCAGTTTAGGGCAGGAGGAAACCTGCCCGGTTGGTCAGTGGCCATAAAACTAAAGTTTCTAACACTAGTACTGTACCTCTACAACTTTAGTGTTGGTCTTCTTTCCTTTCTTTGTCGGTGCTATCTGAAGATAAAATACAACATGAAAGAATGTATTGACTGCCATTACAATATCAAGGAGATTGACATGTCCACGATCCAATCAGAAAGTACAACTACAGACATCACTCGACACATCATCACTTAATAAATAATGTTGTCAGATTGGGTGGCATAATTATTCAGTGTTCAAATTTCCCTTTGAATATGCCATTTACCTTAATTGAAAATAGCAATTACGTTACACATTATGCACCCTCTCCCAACGGCTCGTACTGTTCAGTATAATCATAGTACTCCCTGGCAGATATTACCGCAAATGTATTTAAGGCATCTGTTGGCGTCCAACCATGTTGATGGATGAAACCAAAATCCGCCTTACAAAGAAACGAGTGAGTGAGTGATTATGGAGTTCAACATCGCTGTGGGAATCTTTCACCCATTTGCAACGATGCACAAACAAAGTTGACAATCTGATACAGTTACTTCCCTTCCCCAAGGCGATCGTTATATTATTATATAAACACATTTCAGATGTCATGTAGACAAACTGTCAAGCTATGTCATTGGTCGGACAAAGGGTCATTGACATTAAATTTAAAGTACACTGACCTACACCTTTGGTAGTGCACACAAGATGGTACTGTTTACATGGTTTAAGCAATAATATCCGCGGGATAATGAATGCAACAGACACAGGGTCTAATCAGCAAAGATAGTATTTCAGGATGATAACCCTGTGGGCAGAGGTTGCACATCATGTTATTACTTACAAAAAGAAAACCATGTGTACATAATATGTGACTGCATGCCTTTATACTCACTACTTCATCAGCTGTGGCTGCATCATCTAGTACCTCCTCGCCATCTTCAGCTGCCTGCAAATAAAGAAATATATAAATAGAGGATCTAACATGAGTGGTCATTTAATACTGAATTTATTAAACGAGTTGGTGAAACTGATATTGT
>JAULBP010129077.1:0-16714 GCA_032355345.1 Lepetodrilus pustulosus | reverse complement strand
TGTGTAAATGGGTTTGAATGTGTGTGTGTGTGTGTGTGTGTGTGTGTGTGTGTGTGTGTGTGTGTGTGTGTGTGTGTGTGTGTGTGTGCGTGTGTGTGTGAGAGAGAGCGAGAGAGAGAGAGAGAGAGAGAGAGAGAGAGAGAGAGATAAACCAAAGAAAGAAAAACTGCCTTAAACTGACATGACTTGATGAATAAGTCCAATTGTCTACAAAGCGGCTATTAATCCCAGTATAATAACATCAATTGTTTAAAATCAATTGGACACAATATTAAATCAAAATACGTAATGTTTTAGGTATTGCATAATACTAGAATTATATTTTACTTACCAGATGCAATTTGAAGCATTGGTAATACAATCGCGGCAAAAACCAGATGAACTGACATGGTATTAGAATCACTTAAGAGGACGTCTATTGGTGTACTCCGGATGTCATTCTGCGTCTTTTTTACATATAACATGCCTTGCAATACCTTATATTAGAAGATAGCCAATCAATACAACCTGGCATGATGGTTTCTACGTAGACGAGTGCATTACATACACCTAAAGTATAATGCACTACTTTATTCATAATTGATTACGACACGCCTTTCAGTTCAGACGGAGAGCCGCACAATGTATCTACCGCAGAGCCGGATAATGTATCTACCGCAGAGCGGGAAACTTTCTCGAGGGGTTACTCGTCGCATTCGATGGAAACATGGGGAGACTTTAAACTTATTTCAGGATCGAAAATATACCCTATTCTGACAGTTTCCATCAGGGTTGCGGAAAGCTATCTCAAAGATTATTGTACCTAGAGTCTATTTCAAATTGCTTGTGTGTATAATTCCTAACATCCGTCAAATTGATGCATACATGATGAATTAATAAGGAACATGACTATGATTGCGTTATTAAAGCTTTATTTACAAAGAACAGTGTGTGATAATATACTGTTTGTACATATGTCACAGTTATACATAAGGGTAGTCCAGTAACAGGTGTGACTGTTGATGTACGGTAGTGTATCTTATGGTATGCTGTGTACTGCACCCTATACCTGCCATTACAGGAGTGTTAACCCTTTCCTGGCTGTAGTCATCACTGTCATTGCGCATGTTCCGTAATGTTGTTACAGTTGTTGTCGTATTCGTCGTTGTAGTGTCCGTTGCTGCTTTTTTTGGGCGGCCAACTTGAATTTCAAGATTAAATTTGACAATGCTTGCATTTATTACATTTATAACGATTGTACAATTTCCCAATGTTGTACATATGGATAAAATAATTTAATAATAAAATATTTATTTACAACAATCAGCGTGTGCAAATTAATCATTGACTATTGCGTCATTATATATAACCAAAATTCATCGAGAAATAAGGCATACAATAAAAAAGTATATAAGGTTGGATACCAATACAAGTCTTACCCATAAGGGCAAACATATCCCGGTTCGTAACATATTGATATGAACCGTATGCCGTATGGTTAGTATCAAGTGACACGTTTTTCTGTAATGTGATTGGCTGACCTTCAACTCTAACCTTGCTACATAACACTGTAACGAATGAATTGACGTCGTTACAGGAGATACGTCACAAATATTTGTCCATTTCAGCATAGATACGTTTGATCAAAATATGTGGGTCTTTTTTACAAAAACTAGACTACATAAATGACACTTTGGGTAAGAACTCGTTTCCATTTCGCAGATGTATGTCCTCGATCCATAATTTTGGTTTTGAGCGAGAAACCAAAATTGTGTCACTTGGGCATACATCTAATACGAAATGGAAGCTCGGTTTGTATCCTATAACTAATACTTTATTATGACTAACTCATACCATATATACATTTAGGAATGGAGATGCCATTGCTACAAAGTATGCATGAGATATAAACACGTTCTACATACGTTACAAGATGGCGTATTCACCCGAATTATCTTAATTACAAGCTACATGTACTACATACAATCGGGTATGACGTTTACATCTGTACATAATAATCTATGATCTGTGTCTTGTATTATGTGATCGCGATAATAAGTGCATTTTGAGAACGTGCAATAAGAGCTTATGTAAATAGAACGGGATCACGTCACTGGGTTTACTCCCATTTGTCATACGACCCGTTCGTCATACAGTTTATAATCACATAAGTTATGGTTCAAAGCACACCTAATCTAAAAGACAATTGACAGATTATTGACCAAGATAATCGTCACGGGAACTTCTGACACATATTTGACATTATAGTTTTAACGAGATACCATAAACTGAACGGTGCCAAAGTGGAATAAGCGTGTAGAATGTCGGTGCCTTCATTCAGTTCCTTGTAGTTCTGAGAATGTATTTCTAGATCAAGGTCTGAGGTATCTCATAAGAGCGACTTTTCGTGTGTCGCCAGTCAGAAGTTGAGTATGCCGATGTGTCAATGCAAAACTTCATTACATGCAACAAAATAGCGGAAGACTTGTTAGCCTGCCGCCTACGCCTTTCTGAAACGAATGCTAAATACAGATAAGAACACGTGTTTCCGGCTCAATCCTTTCAGTAACGAAAGAAATGCATTGTTACCACTGAAATCCCCGGGGATAGTGTTAATCTGTTTATTGGTTAATTGCTTATAATCATTAAAAATCTTGGAGATGTTCTCGTGTCGATCAGCTATGATGCGAAAAGCGAGTAAAATATCGAGAAATATGATTGGTCGTGAGAAGGGAGACAACTAGCATTGCGCACTTCAGGTGGCGCTGCCTAGATTCCACAATTTACATCGCACAGTAGACTTACTCCTACAGGGGGTGAATATTGAATTAACTGACCTATGGACATGGACCTATGGCGGAAGACTGTTTTATTTACTACAGCAACATTTACGAATGCCTAAATATAGAGAATGCAAGTCATTCAAAACAAAAAAGCCTAGGAAAATTCCAACAAATATTATCCCTGCTGTCCCTATTGAACGAGCTGACGGTCGTGGGTCGGGTATAGAGATCTTCTTCATAATGTACGAATATAGGAGATTCTTGTCTAGAATCAGCCGCTTCCGAATGAGTTCTCTTGTCATGTTGTACCAGGGTCGGCTGGCGGCACATTTACATGGGCAGATATTGCTTTGGTTTTGGTTAAATAAATCAACAAATCTTTTGAAGGATGGAGACTCTGAAAAAGTACGAAAAAAACATACACAGCGTGACTAGAAAGTGTTAATACCAGTTGCACGAACCTCTCAAAAAAAAAATTAATAGGGAAAACAATTATTAATCAGATAAAGCAAAATCCAAATCTAACATTAGAATCAGCCCGAGATTTTGATTATGGTGGCATGTTCAAGCTCAAATTAATATCGAGAGGGAGAAGAGGAGGGAGGGATGGGGGAGAGAGAGAGGGGGGGGGCGTGAATTGATCATGAATTTCTACCAAAAATTTGTTTCGCAATTTCAAGTGCAGATCTCAAGTGTCGTTCATTGAATATTTTGAACTGTTCCAAATATCTGATCGTGATTTGGTATCTCATTTAATATTCCTGTGCGAAGTCCTAGATTACATATGTTTGACTTACGAAGCTAGATTACTATGGTAATAAGAATAACATATTATTTGGTTGTGCATGCTATAGGAGTATTTTGTGTAAGCTGAAGTTGTACATGCATGTACGGGTGCAGAAAAAACACACTTAATTATGTATAGATTTAGTTTTCTTTCATACCTTCACAAATCATCCTTGGAGCGAGCCACGTTCCGTTTGGCATGCAGTATGTCTGGTTTGATCCTGACACGTGCAAATATCCTAGCTTGCACGTGTAATGTGCAGTGCTCCTTGCCCAGGTACCACACGTGACCACAGTGGCGTTAGGTACCACGGGAGCTTCTCCACATTCAACTGTAAGGGACAAGGTCAAGGACGAATTCTAACTTTTAATACATACGGTGATATTTCTAATCTCATTGTAACTTTTTAGCAACTCTTGACGATCACCTCGACTGAACTGCAGTTCATTTTAAGATAGTGCTATTAAAATATATTGAACTGATCATTATTAACCAATGCCGCGTTGCTCAGAATAGTTGTAGCAATAATTGATTGCAAGTCAAGTTTTGGAGACGCGCTTCAAATGTAAATCTAGTTGCACGTACAACATTTATCTGTATCGTTACAATAGCTTTAGCTAAACATATTCTTGAAGGTGTTTCGAGCAACAAACTTGCACTTACAGGGATTTCTAAAGTTTAGTATAATAAATTGTAGCTACTTTAATAACAACTGTTTTGAGCCAGGAGGCTATGGCAACTTTTCGTGAAGCTCTCGTAACCAACAGATCATATAACGCTTTCGTATAGTAAACAGCAAGAAATATAAGATATTGTATCTTATAAAGTTATACATTAATACCATATACAGGTGGAACAGGTGTATTGCGCTAGGTGGAACAAGAACAAGGTCAGTGACACTCACTAATACACTGTATTGGCGGTATTTTCCAGGAACCACTGCCCGTGCAGGTGGCGTCTGAGCTGCCGTAGACGTGGACGTAACCAGAATCACAAGAGTACGTTGCCGTGCTGTTCACTGTCGTCGTGTTAACACTGGCGTTTGTGTTGTTAAGAGATGGTGGGGGGCCGCAGTCAACTAACATGAGACATATAAAGTCCATGGTAAAATTGGTAAAATGTGTTATATGATATAATTATGTATCAACGATACTCTACATATACGTGTATACGGATGTTTTTCTAACGTATAGATAAGGATGGCATACATAATGTCCTGACAATTGTTGTTTGCTTCCTATGATGTAGACTATGTACAGGGTCTGTGAAATTCTAAACCCTACCCATTATTCCTCGCCATACAGAACATAGGTATTCTAAGTAAGCCTGTACCTTCACAATAAATTGTTGGAGAGGCCCAAATCCCAGAATCCCGGCAGACAATTTGCATTGTTCCAGACATCCTCAAGTACCCATCTGAACACGTGTATTCTACTGTTGAGTTTACAAAGTTGCTGGAGTTGCTCGCAATGGTGTTGTTGACAATCGGCGGTTCTCCGCAATTTGCTAAAATGCAAATAGATTAAATCACCGACTAAATTAAAAGAAAAAGAAAGTTCATACCTGCATAAATGCGTTATTCGAGAATCGTAATAAAAATGAGCTTCACATATTGGTTAGCAATCCTCATTAATTTTACTTTAATAAAACTAATTTTAACCTAAACATATATGCAACTAATGTTTTTAATATTTACATCTTCTAATCTCCAAAAGTGAGCACTATGGAAGCTCCCTTTGAATGAGATGGGTTTTAATTCGATCGTGGTGTTGGACAGGAGTTGTTAGGGCAATAATACATAATTTCAAACAGATTACATTCCACGTGTCAAATTGGGTACTCTGTATTACATGCCAGTATCAGTTAATAAAAGTTTATGCAACTTATCATGTCTTATGACTGAACTAAGCAAGCAATCCGCGGTACACATATTAAAGGCATTTATGGTTATTATTTCGCCACCAATGACAGATTCAAATTGCGTCGTCATGCACTACCTTCGAATGCCCCTTCCAACGTACCGGCAACATGTATAGGCACAAGTCATAGATTCAATAAACTAACTCACTTTGGCATACAACTTGATTCTCCCATTCACCAGTTTCAAGACAAGTAGCATGTGTGTGGTTTGAAAAATGTGAGAAACCGTCTGCGCATGTGTAATTGGCAACTTCACCCACATGCGTGGCATTGAAGGAGACATTTCCATTGGAAACTTGTGGAGGTGTTTGACAGTCAACTGCAATGTAAAGAAAGAAACTTTTACGATGATACATAATAGACCAAGTCCTATTCAATTTAATTCTTCATTGCATGTAAGACCATTGTCCCATACAGTAATCAGCTGTAGTGTATTTGTACGAAAAATGTAACAAACATATTTGTTGTTATATTTTCCGTAGATTAACCTCTGTTTCAGACAAAATGATGCATCCCAATTTCACGATAAACATTAATTTAAGATCCACCACAATACGATATTGCAATTACTCATAGATAGCACATGCTGGGCCACACTTAATAGTTTTCAACATGAACTTTTAAAAAATAGTGCAAGAAAGCTCAATGTGAAGATACTCACTGGCACATACTATTTCCGGTATCTCCCATTGGCCAGATCGAAGACACGTGATATGATCTGACCCGGAAGTGTGAGCATATCCGGTGTCGCACGTGTACGTGACCACGTCGTCGAGGAGGTGTTGGGACGTTGATGCCGTCGCGTTGTACACGGATGGGGGTGGTCCACAGTTAGCTATAAGGGTGCAAGTATATGAGTCTAAAGATAGAACTATATCTCAGATAATACATACATACGACGTTCACAGTAAGCTATGAAGGGTACACGTATATAATGAGTCTAAATATAGAACTATATCTCAGATATACATACAAATGGACGGGTCCACAATTAATTTAGTTGTAAGAGTTGAACTTATATAAAAGAAATGTGTGCCAGATCAATATACAAATGTGGCCATAGATGCACAGTTCACACAAAGATGTGCAAGAATGAACTATCGCAATATGGGTCAACATTTATCTTCAGTGGGTGCAAATACTAGTATTCAACTAGCATCACATATTAGTCCGTTTATAATAATCGTGGTGCAAAGATCAGAAATATATCTCAGTTTGTTAAAAGCATACAGACATGTAATGTTACTGAAGAGGTCTACACACCGTGTGTACAGGACAAATAAGTATTGCTCACACGGCAACTATACAGTAATGCAGCAATGTAGTCCCGTAAGTGTGCATGCTATGCAGAACTATCAGATACATTTTGTCAAAAAAAAGTTATTTTGTAATTATTTATTGACCAAAATGTCATGAGATTGGATAAAAGCTGAATGTTTACGTGATCCGCTCCCTGGTTAAGGTTAATTACCAGAGTATTGTAGATATGTGTTGTTTGAATAATAATAATAATAATAATAATAATAATAATAATAATAATAATAGTAGTAATTGATTGTATATATCAAGTAGTATACTATACTGAAGTACATGTACAATTTCTACTGCATAACATCTAGCTTTGATCAAAGACGTACCACATTCTAGAGTCGCCCTCTTCCATACCGTTCCAGAAGAAGTGACTCGGAAACAGAAAACAGTTGTGTTGTAGCCAAACCCTTCCGTGCATACATGGGCAGCAGTGAAGGTGTTCCGATAGAAGTCGGGTGAAAATGAGTCAGAAGACGATGCTGTGAGAGTGCCATTTTCGACGAATCGGTTCCACACCAGACACTCGTCCATTGGTAGAAGAGCGGCTAACGTCTGCTGGGAGTTCATGACAAAATGACCCGAGATCACGTCAGTCGTTCTTGCTGTTAACATATCCAGACGAGCAGAATGCAAAATGTGTTTGTTAACGGGTTGTATACATGTTCATTACAAATTAAACACATCACACATTAGCACAACCAAACCGTATGAACACCAGAAGCAACGAATTATTTCGCTAAGGGTGAGTTTGTTTTTCTTCAATCACAGGACTTTGAATCATCATGATAACATAGTATACCATATATCTATATTACTGTATAGATAGGTGGTATATTTTATGATAATTATTCAAAGTCCTGTGCTTCAATTACTGTAGCATTTTGTAAAAGATCACATGATAAAAGCATTACATGTCAATGAAAATTCAGGTTCTTAAGATATGCATTGCTATTGATAATCCTAGCAAAATACCGAGTTCATTCGAATTTCGTTCGTTATTTAGTAATGAGAAAAAACACTTGGTTTCATGAGGTAAATTTCAGTTTGTTGTTCAGGTATAGATATGTCATCTTCTTGTAAATAAACATATAATGTATAAACTATTCATGTGACATTTTAACGTAAACAATGTAGTATTAATAGAGTTATCGATGACGAAAGATGCCAATGTGAAAATACGTGTGCACTCTATACAGCGAGGTCACCAACAAGAAATCAAATATGTTGGACTTCGTTGCCTGTGGTTGCTGTATAGAGTGCACTAGTATTTTCACATTGGCATCAGTCATCATCGATAACTCTAGTATCTCAAGACTAGAAGAAGAAGAAGAAGAAGAAGAAGAATGGTATACTATTACTAATACTAATACTAATACTACTACTACTAATAATAATAATACTAATACTAATAATACACCCTACTACTACTACTACTACTACTACTATAACTACTAATAATAATAGTAATACAATATTAATCATCATAATCATAATCATTGTCAGTATAATTATGTGTATGTCATAAATAGATTACCCGCTGATTACACTCTGGAATGAATGACTGCTATTAAATAGACCATGAATCAAGATCATTACACAGTACCGACATCTGGTACGTAATACATCAAACAGTAAACAAATGCAGACGATGCAAGACATGAATCCTTCACAAAGTAGGGACAACTGGTACATACGGCACGTGGGGATGTTACAGTGTTCGTACTGGGTTCCGTCTGAAGACGTATAGCACCACGGCCTACTCTGAGACCGATACGGGTTGCGGCAGTAAGAAGACCAATACCCGCCATAGAAGTGAGAATACTTCTTGAAGGGAATACCCGGATTTGACCACGTTGCACAGTTCTTTCCGGAAGCTGTCTGATAAATATAGCCTTGGTATCTTCCGCCATGATCGTCTCTGCGACACATGTAGTCTTAAAAGTAACAGAAATTATGTGCATTTATAAATTAATAATCCTGGGTATACTTTCACGAAGCTCTCTTATCCATTGTGCGGCCATAGCGCTCTCTTTGCCGATAGCTAATGCACTGCAAAGAAAGCGCTACGGTCTCTTAGTGGATACAAGAGCTTTGTGAAAGGATACCCAGGTATCGTTCCTCGAAGCTCTCTTATCTAGGCTACTGCGAGACCATAACAGCACTCCCATATAGTCCGGCAGCCAGACACCAAACCGTGTTTTGGCATCTAGACAATGTTTATTTTTTTGGTGTTTGGTCATCTTCAACATGTCTATAGTCTGGCAGGCAATGTCAGATACTCCTGTTTGATACCATTGCTCATAAACTATTTACCGCCCATCATTCAAATTTTGCAGAGTGTTAGGAAATGCGTGTACCCTGTCGAATCCAAAATTACATACTTGTAGATAGCGGAATACAAATTATGTCTATTTAATCTATTAATATTTTTCTTCATACTTTTGCTAAATATGCGGAGGGGTGCCTTTCTGTCATTGAACAGCGATTTACATGTTCGAACACCAATGACCACTGGTCACATGCGCGTCATCAATCAATAATAAGGGTTATCTCAAAAGAAATTTAGGAAGGGAAGCTTTACATAGCGTATCTTGAGATATCTAAGTCGTTATCATAAAGGAGAACTTATTTCAACATACGATTTTATATACCGGCGTAACTTGGTATATTAGTTTTCCCTACACTGATACTAGTAAATTCACAACATGTACTATTGCATTGAACTTAAATTTCTATATCAACGATTTTGATACCATCCCCGGGCACATGAATCTTCTGTATTGCACGAACTGTCATACTTCTTTTACAATGTTCATGACGACAACTTTAAGAAGTATTGTAATGCATGACAAGTCTGTTCCATACATGTATACTTGACAGCTTGAATATGGATATACACTGGCGTTTGTGTTCGCTTTCCAACTGAAGATAATAGTAAAACTTATTAATGAAGTAGGATGCATCTACATAAAAAGAATAACTGGCATAACTGTTTATAATAATAACTTTCACCTGTAAGTTCATTGACCATAGTAATATTCATGCAATTGTCATGTGACCAATTGCCATTGGTGTTTGAATATATATACATCGCTGTTACGTGATAGGTAGGCAGTGCTAGGCACCCATCCACAGTTTTAGCAAAAGTGTAAAGTAAATTATTAGTAGATTAAATAGACAGAATTTTTATTCCACGACCTTTTGGATTTGGCAGGGTACACGAATTTCCTAACACTGTACACAATTTAAATGACCTGTGTTAAATATATTTTGAGCAATGGTACCAAACAGGGGTATCTGACATTGCCTGCCAGAAAAAAAAATTATATGTCAAGTGAATGAACTTTGCCGTTGTAACTAAGAACTAGTCCAAAACAACCATAGCTATCTGTGATATTATGCCTTTAAGACATCCATCAAATCAAATCATAATATACATTATAAAACTAGGAATGTTGCTTTCAATTTCATCTAGAAATAGTATTCAATTTAAATCGGAGCTTTCAGAGGCACAAACACAAAGCTTAGTCCTTTTATGAAGAAATAGAGTTTAAAGATTAAAATACGGCGAACCTAGAAAATAATCCCCATCATATTTCTTGATCATACTGTAGTTTTTGATCACCACCACGGATTAAAACTAATAATACACTCCATTGTATGAATAGCAATATGTCATAATATATCAAATACAAAACTGTAATCTGTCAAGGATTTCGTTCAATGGGGAATCTCGCAGAGAGACAAACATAATCGCATAGTTGAAGATCCGTATTACGTGCATCCTGTGACTCTAATGCACTGTTTAGGCCTCTGTAATCGTTCCTTGCTGAAAAATACCGCCAAGCCCGGCCAGAAGATACTTCGTTTTAGAATTAGACTGGTAGCCTACTCCGTGGAGACTAATTGAGGTTGATATAGTAGCTTGCCGAAGGGGTTCAAATTTGAATCCATTGTCAAGAATAAAACTGAACTGGAATGAAAGAAGCAATCGATGTTGGTTAAACAAAGTATTCATCAAGAAGAACGGGGTTTAGAATGCACTCTTGTCGCGCAACGCAGATCTGTAACAAGATTAAGAGGCTGTACTGGAGTATAAGCCATTGCTTCCTGTTTCTCCGTATTCTTCAGAGGAATATGACATGGTTATTGTTTTTGTGCAGAGGCCACGTACCCTGTAATAATAAGGTTGAGGGGAAGGTAATTTTGTATTGTGAGTGAGACTTCGTGAGCAAACATGCATTGACATCAAAGTTAACAACGTGATGAAAGTCAATCTAGTCATTATGTAGACCTTTTCTACAATAACCTTACAATTGTATGTCATATTTGCTGATAGGCCTATATAATTGTATTTTATTTGTTTATTTATTTTTATTTATTTTTAAATTGGGATTGAGAGCAGCTTTTAAGATTCGTTCAGGGTATCACGACTGGTAATAAGTAACGTAGTCATTTTCTGTTTATCACGAAATCTCAATCTCGTTTCTGTTTTTTAATAAGCCATATACGGTAAATAATTATTTTATCGTTTTACAAACACCATCACAAGTACTAAAAAAACCAATGTATCTTATTCATTATAAATACACATTCTTAAAAATAAATGACCGTCCATATTTTGTTGTTCTTAGTTGTTGTAGTTTCATTAAATAAACAAGTATCTGAATTTTAGGCACACGAGACCAACCACACGCATTCCCATAGTCATATGTTACATGTACGTTAATCTACGTTAATAATAGTAAATATTCATAAAAGTGTCCTAAAAGAAAAACACATTTCCCAGACATTTATAAATAGGTACGAGACACTCATGGCTTAGGAGATCATATACTCAGTTTTTTTTAGAAAAAACATCCACACCACTAACTGATCTTTTCAACATTGCCTTAATGGGTTATTGATATACAAGAGCCAGCAATCCATTATGATCCGAACGACATTTTATTCAAATATGAACTTCATGATCATGATTGATCGTTTATGAAAAGAAAAAGAAAAAAATATTCAAAAGAAAAAAACGTTTTATTTTAGAATAATGATACCTCTTGCCAGCTGCGAACAAATTTTGAAGTTATCGAACTCTCTGAAGATATTGTGTAAAGCGACACCATTCATGGAGATAAAAGTTTTCGTTCATATTTAGCCGGAATAATCTATTTAGTCACCTGGCAATGTAGTTTTTAGATTACAAAAAGCATTGGTATGTAAAATTCATCATATTTTAAATATAACATTAAAAAAAGATATAATAACATTGATTTAAAAATCTGTTTTTATGTAATCGTGACACAAGGAAGTAATGGCACGACTACTCTCCTTAAACACATGTTGTCGCAGGAGGTATTTGCATGCTATTCAATGCCTATCAATACACTCTCTGTCGTGTTAATGACACAGTTTTGTTGACAACGGAAATGCGTATACACATGCACTATAGAGACTTCACCGTAACCGGTTATTTGCCTAGATCCCTGTTATTACCAACCTGACTACTTGGAAGGAACTAACCCCATCATCTTCTGCTTGTCTTGTGTGGGAGATCGTAGAACAACACGACAGTGAAAACCTGACTAGACTGCTAGATTCCGAAGTCGATGGTCATTCATGAAGTTAAAGCATATATGTTGTTGCCCATTTCCTCGGTAAGGTTCCTTATCAACTTAATAAGAATACAAAGGAAGAAAACAAGAAAAAAAAAAAACAGAAGAAAAAAAATCAGAAAGGAAATTGAAGAAGTATTCCCTGCTGTCAAGACTAACCAAATTAAAACACGACATCTCTTCCATCCATCATGGCGTGTTATGAAAAGCAAGGCTTCGTACGTTAATTTTAATTATTGTTCAAATGTCAGTCTGCAATCTGAAAATTACAAATGATGACGCAGGTTCTAGTTGATGATCGGGCGTTATGACATCTGAGATGAAGACCAGATCTATCCAGAACTGAATCAGAACTAACCCAGAACAAACCTGAGCCGCAGACAGTGATGCCATTGATTGGGGGATGTATCACAGGATCAAACAATTAGTACAGCAGTTATGAGTTATTGTTATGTGATTGCATAATCGATATCAATCTCCATTTGGTATTGATCTCTTCATTAATCATACCGATAGATTTTCGGTGAACGGTTCTGATGTTTGACCTAAATGTGAGATGTCGGTTGTTCCGTTGAGATGCGAGTAACACTAACGTTGTGTAGCTTTCAACTAGACATCGATGTCAATCACTGGCATCATTTACTAGTAGTAAAGTTACGATAATATAGTCAATGTAAAGGTCTGGCTATCCTTTCTCGAAGCTATCGTATCCACTACTAGACCAAAAACACTCTCGTAGTGATCTCTAATACATGACGCTCTGGTCTAGTAGTTGATAAGAAAAGTAATGCCCTGGAACAAGACACCTAATGCATTTTGCCATGATCATTAGAAATATAAAATAGACTTAGAAAGATCATATATCACTGCATTTCTCCAGACATTTACGGGACAAATAAATTTTGAATGAATTCAAAGAGTAAAATATTCGACGTTGGGTTATATTGGGTTATTCCCACGCAATAGGATAATATAATTAATGCATGGGACATAATACCAAGCCAACCGTTTGAAAAAAGTATGGTCCAGGTCGGATATCAAAACGTATGACATTCGTAACATTAAAATAAATATCTCTTGATCTTTTAGTCTTCCGCTTTTACTCTCCCCCTCCCCTGTTTTTTTTCTCTCTCTCTCTCTTTCTCTATCTATCTCCTTCTCCCTTTCTCTTACAAACACACACGCGCGCGCACACACACACACACACACACACACACACACACGTACTTTCGTTCTCTGTCTCTCCATACCAGATCATAGCAGTTCTACTCTTGGATTCCATCATAGTTGAGATTATGTTCTTGTACCTCGTATAGCTACACCGATTGCCTTCACAATAGTGAGTGAGTGAGTGATTATGGGGTTTATCGTCGCTGCGGAAATCTTTCATCCATTTGCGACGACTACACCATAGTCAATAGCTATATGTCACGCATGCATCTATACTGGAACTCGTCCTGTGCTAATTCAATGGAATTCAAACAATTGCAGTTGATCGAATACTACCGAAACCATTTCGCCGGGTTCGTACTTAGGACTGTAATTGTATCTAATTTCTGTATCCTGGAAAACGACATCAGCGTGAGTGGTGGGAATGCTGATTGTTGTACACCCTTTGACCATATTGCCCTCAAGAAGGACTCTAAGAGTGCTAGTGAATGTAATGGGCAATTCCTTGCCTTGTGTATTACCATTATCCTGAATTTATTACTAAACAATGACCGGTTCCGACTCTTGAACATGGTGTGGACATATTTCACCGTGCGACCGTTATTTATGAACCGGTGACGAAATAAATAATGTTAGTAAAGCCTAGCGCACAAGGCAAACAAAAATGTTTGCGTTGGTTTTGTTTGCCGTGTGCGTTTTCGGAAAACAGAAAATGTAGATCTAACTGAATGCTATTTTTTTGGCAAAGCATTTATCAAACACATTGAACATGATTCTGCAATATAAATAAATTTACAACGGACATCGAATGTTGAGAGATCATGAACACGAATACCGTAATCGTACGGTTACGTTACGGAGTGCAAATATAGATTTGCATATGAAAGCAAGAAAAAAGCTAGAAAAGCTAGAAGTTGCTTTATTATGCCCATTCCAAATGCCAGCACATGCTACTTATAATAGATTAATTTCGGAAGTTGGCACAGCAACTTGACCGAACTGGTCGGAAACACTAAGCATATTGGTCTGCGGGGAGATTGTTTCCGCGCCAATAGAAAACCGTCTGAAAACATGTGTCTGAGTTTATTTAAATTTAGGACCGGAACTAGTCTTTACGGATATGAAAACGGCTGATTAGGCCCGACAATCAATGAATATAGTACGAAACCGGCGGGCATTAGATAAACAGTAATCGTTTGAAAGGGCACACAAGAGCCTTATCTGAAGGAGAAAATCTTTATCTCGTCTACTTTGAAGCAAAAATACAATCTTAAGAACGTGTTCAGAACGAATTATTGAAGGATTGTGAACGACTCGAGTCGATTTCAGATCAAACGCTGAATATCTGTGAACTAAATTTCCATCGCTTGGCAGGTGCCCCGGCCATATTATACCTGACGACCGTGGTTCCGACAGATTTGTCCAAAGGGCATTGAAGACTTAAAGCGATATAATACCTTCCTTCGGTCTGCTGGCACGACGGTGCTTCAACCGGAAGAAAATACAAGCGCGACGTTTGCCGTAAAAGTGGTGTCAACGTGAGTTGAAGACATACGCTGTGCATGTATATCATCATAAGCTGGAAATAAGCAGTGATATGAGGAGCGCCTTCAGAATGAAACATGAGAAAAACTAGCGGCGTTTTATCACCGACGTTAATCCGTCATATACACTTATAAAACCAATCACTTCTTATTGACATGTAATTGCTATGGCTTCCGGTCAGACGTAGAAGCTTGCATAGGCGCATATCGCAGTATACTTACGTTCACTCACAATTCAACAAACGTTGCATGTTGGTTGAATTGTGGAGTAGATCGTTTTCAAAATTGTCTCACGGCTTGCATGTTTTTTGTTTTGTTTTTAGGATTGAGTAGGTATACATCTAGTTGCATGTATGTATACGTACTCCCTGCACTAGGCCAGGCCCCGAAGTTACGCTCTTGTTTATTACGATAACATGCTCAACTGAAATGTTGCATTCAAAATGTTTTGAGTATGAATTCGTGGGCTTGCACTTACGCCATGTCAAGATCGGGTTAACACCAATACCGGTTGAGCTAGCTCACTGGCATATCTTGCCGCAGTTATATCATGGACATCCTATTCAGTTTACTTAACAACAACGGCAGTCAGGCTTCAGACAACTCCTATAATAGACACAATTAATCATAATTCTTTTACATGGGTGACAACCGAAACAGTATCCGATTGGAATGTTGCTGACTAATACAGTGAGATGTGCAACACAGTCCAAGGCCTTGTCAGAACTGGAAAATTATAGCCACCCCATCGGCCTTGCAGACGGTGCCCAACAAATTAGCTTGTTTACGACCATCCGATCGTAATCACAACCTCGGCGTCATAAACACAACCGTAGATCTTCATAGGGACGAAGAAGTCGGCCTTAATTGAAAACTCGTTACACGCCAAAGGGCACCGGTAGCGCTATGAGACGTTATCGACCGGCGATGTGAGGAGCTCAGACTCGTGTATATACACTCGGAACATATCGTGGAACGGTCGTCAATGGGCTTGCACTTACGCCATGCCACGATACACAATAAACTAGTGATTGCCCTACAAATATAGTACTGTACGTGAACAAGCAAACACTTGCGTATCACAGGGCTGTAACGTGCTGTTGATAGATATCCAGATAAAGCGATCAATGCCTCTATTTTGCAGAGCGTTGTTGACAATGTGCACTCAATCACTACGATTATTGCAAACCATGGAATTACAAGCATTAACGGAAGCCGGAGAGCTGTGCATGAATAGAAAAGAAAGTCTTACACACGCGCAACATCACTGTACGGGTTAAGTACTTTGCTGTTAGGTATACAGCACAAAGACCGCTATTAAAAGCAGATCACCGGCTATCGATGGCAAGGCTTTCAAACTTGAGCACTCGGAAATACGAGTGACGCCGGAACAACAACAGGTTAAGTAAATGTACGCCAAATTACAATACAAGAGATGTGGATGGATTTATGTAATATGTAGATGATGTGAATTACACTGATAAAAGATAACATTGACACTACTATAATATGTTGTAATAACGTTGTATAACGTTATTTGTAACACATTTAGGATATTTCTAGCAATTTGATTGGTCGAGAGCAAAACCTAACCATGTTCGAATATGATTTGAT
>JAULBP010128966.1:0-16718 GCA_032355345.1 Lepetodrilus pustulosus | reverse complement strand
CCAGAGAAAGCCACAAGTCAACTACTGCTAGAACCAGACTGGGACGCCATTCTTCAGATCTGTGATTCCATCAGACAGGAAGACGTCAAGTAAGTGTCCACTGAATACAGCCACCGTTGCCATGACTACTGACTTGCAATAAGCAGATTATGACAAGGAAGTCAAAGATAGAGTAGTTTATTACATGTATACCGTACATACATCAGGAGAAGATTTATTCACATGCACTCACTGATTATTGACCTATTATATTGCGTAATTGAATAACATGTTATTTTTACCTGAAACTACAGTAATCATTTGATTCCAGTAGTGTAATTTATTGTTACAGTACAATTACTAGTATGCTAGATTTCCTTTTTTTTTTAAATTGATTTAAAATCTAGTATAAATATTTTATGCACATTTATATTATATTGTCCAAACAACAGTAAATCTAAATTGTAGCAAATAAAAGTAGTTATTGTTATTAATAACAGTAATAGTTAAACTCCATAATCACTCATTCACTCACACCTTATTTGCTACAGAGAATATTATTTAACAGAACAAAGTAGATCATGGCATTCGGACCCGAGTTGCTGGATAGTCAGTCTAATGGCAATGCTTAACTATCTGAGTCAAAGACCCGGCTACTTGATAAACTCTAGTACAATACTTCCTGTATTTTTCAGCCCCAAATATGCTGCAGCTGGTATCAGGAAGAAGATCCAGGCAGAGAATCCACATGTTGCCATGTTTGCTCTGCAGGTAACTCTTCACCATGTATACAGCTGGCCCCGAGATTACGAAATGTGTACAAACTCATGCTCAATTCAAGGTTTTGTTCACAAATCCTCATATAGAATCTCAGCTTCAGCGTGAAATCATACTCAAAAACTTTCATTTGTAATCTCGGTGCGCGGTATACTATCACTGGTGGTGTGGTGCAAATTGGTGCCTTTGACTAGCCCTGTGAGAATGTAACTCACAATATTCGTCGGGGGCCCTGTTCATAGATTAATAGACTATTGCTGACTCTTGTGTATAATTTTGTTATGATCTTGTAGAATTTGCATAATTTATGATTATAAATGTCATAGGTGGGTGGATAGGTGGTTGGATTTTCTGGTAATTACGGATATACAGTGAACTATGAAAAGCAGCTTTCACAAACTTCCTTTACTTACCCTTGTTTCTCTAGTGGGTGTGTAGTTGTTGAATATTGTGGGTCATTGTTGAATGGATAATAGTGTCTAACACTAACATGACACGTGGGGTGTTCAGGTGCTCGAGTCGTCCATGAAGAATTGCGGATCTCTCATCCACTCGGAGGTCGCCACCAAGGAGTTCATGGAGTTCATGAAGGACCAAGCCAAGGTCACTGAGTTTATTACTTTCTATTATTTGTAATTACCGTTATATTTTAATGCTTTGGTATTCATTTTACTTTCTAATGTTTATGTAGATTATTAAAGGATGTTGTACGTTTCCTCCTGCCTTTATCTGACAGGCCACTGTAATGCTTTAATTTTTTAGGTAAGAGTTCAAAACATTCAGCCATGATATATTGAAATAATCTTGAAAATGACTCAAAACCACAATAAATACACACACAAAAAAAATTGAGAAAAAAAAGGTTTTCTACTTAGTGCTGTAAATTTTAGCAATGAATTTTTGTAATTTCAAAGCATTCAGTGAAAGCAGTATTCGACACTCTGCTGTAGTTTAACCCTCTCACTGCTGACAACTCAGATGTGCTAGATTTCAGTTATTTGGAATAATCCAGCAGGGAGGGGGTTAAGGGTGACTTTTTGACCCATTGTGAATGTACATGAGATTGACGAAGATGACCGACGTTGTTTTTAGACGAAGAGCGACCCAGTGAAGGGCAAGATTCTGGAGATGGTACAGGTGTGGTCGCACGCCTTCAGGAACGAACCCAGCTACAAGGTGGTCCAGGACACCTACCACCTCATGAAAATGGAAGGTTAGGAAACTGTTCCAACTACCGTAATTACTCTAATATTTTGAACCCTCTAATAATTCGAATACCTAAATTAATAAAAAGAATTCCGACCCTAAAAATATGAAAATGATAAAATAAAATAAAATAACAAAAAATGTAATTTTCTATTTATCCAAACAGTCATTTTTCGCATTTATTATTATTTTTTTTTTTAGAAACCTTTGTTTACCAATTCAATTACAACCATATCTTGTACTTTAATTTGGTTGTCTCTAATTATATGAACATAATTCATTTTCAATTTTTGTATATTTCTAATAAATGGAACAGCTACAAATTTAATGATTTTGTTTTATGTTTGCATTATTAAAGTAATTACAGTAGTCATGTCTTCCTCAGCATAGTAACTAGCAAGCATAGTAGCACGGATATTTTATTTCTGATTTCTTCCTGTTTGGTGTTGTCTAGGGTACAAGTTCCCGACGTTGAAGGAAGCGGACGCGATGTTTGACGCAGAGAAAGCGCCGGCGTGGACGGATAATGATGTCTGCACCCGATGTCGCGTCGCCTTCAGTGTCGTCCAGAGAAAAGTACGTTAAGATTCTCTGTCAGGAATTCCATTATCCCTCTCTGTGCTGGAGGCAACTGGAGCTGCCCTAAAGAGCTGTGCCAAATCCAGTAAGGAGAGTGTAAACCTCAATAGCCCAATGGTTAGAGCGACGGCCCGAAGTGTGGAACATTGTGGGTTTGAACCCCAGTCACGTCATTAAATGCAAAAAGATGTTAAAAGACTACTTGTTGTTTCCCTGCTTGGTGCTCAGCATTAACCCTCTCCCTGCTGGATTAGACACATGTACTACTCGTTAGGGCACCTCTGGTTGCCTGCAGCAGGGAGAGGGTTAAAGGAGCACTGCAATGACTGGTTACCTCAACTTTCTTCAAAAAGATCAATGTTAATTCAGTTACATGCCTGTCACTTTAATATTTTCTCTTAAAGCACCATTGCCGGAACTGTGGAGAAGTGTTCTGCAACAAATGTTCCTCAAAGAGTTCCATCATCCCCAAGTTTGGCATCGAGAGGGAAGTCAGAGTGTGCGATGCCTGCTTTGAAAAACTCAACTTGTAAGTAAATTACTTGGAGAAGATTATGCCTTTAATCTGTGATCCATAAGTTACAAATGATCTAATGTTACTCAACATGTTGAAAAGTCTTAAACTGTTTGGAAATCTGGAATGTTTAATGCTGTATTTATGATAATATTATTATCTAGTTGTAAGTAAATATCTGGTTGAAAATTTGTATCGAGAACTCGCTTAGACAAATCTAGTATATCATGTTGCATGTAAAATTCCTAAATATAATTGAACTGACTTTAATTAAAATATTTATATTTTTATGTTTTGGCTCTGGTTTCGGTTTATGCAAATAAATAGTTTGTTTCAACTTGTATTTATATTTTAACATGGTTTGTATTTTAGATTATATGTGATATTTTCTGCAGGATGATCAACATAGCTATGTATACAATTAAGTGAATGAGACGGTTTCTTTCAGGCCAGTGCCCTCTGGCTCGGAGGACCTACCTGCCGAATACCTGGCCAGCCCTCTGTCTAAACAACCTCAGGTAAAGAAGGAAGATTCAGGAATGGTAAAATACATTTACGTTGGTCGCACAGGAAGTCAGCTCTCTGTGGAGGTGTAGAACCTGGAGCAATCACGTTGTCGCTCTTGTCTGTCGTTGTGTACCTCGCTTTAATGCAAGGGAGATAACTCCATTATCCACCTCGCTGTCGTGTCACTGTGTTGAGTGTTGTGATGCAAGGGAGATACCTCCATTATGTAGTTCACTGTGATGTCACCTAAGATGCGTTCAAGATGCAATACTATTTTTGCTACAATACAATACGCTACTTATCTTGGCTGAACGGGTTAGTAGGAAATATTAACAGGAAATCGGTCTGCACAAGCGTTCAGTCAATTCGCTTCAAGGTTTTGGTTTTCCTACAAAACACTATGGGCTCCAGGGTATCCTTTCACGAAGCTCTCGTATCCACTAAGAGATGGTTAGCGCTCTCTTTGCCGATATCTAATAGTAATACACTGCTAAGAGAGCGCTACCATTCTCTTAGTAGATAAAGAGATTTCATGAAAGGATAACCTGACCAGTAGTGACAAGTAGTACATGTTACTACATGTGCTGGCTGAACGGCTTCTGTAGCACTACATAGTACTATGTAGTGATATGTATTGGATCTTGAACGCACCTCTAGCTCAGTGTGGTGATGCAAGGGAGATAACTGCATTGTGCTTATGTTGCCATCATTGCAATTTGCATTTGGAATTGTCCTTTTGTATAGAGGGAGAGGGAGTAGGGGAGAGGGTGGCATGATAAAGGTGGTATTACTGTACATCCATTTACAAAGTGTAAAGTTGAGTGTGAATCATGTGCAGGTGTCCAAGCACCATATCATATGTGATCACTTGAGCATGCAATGTCATTCATTATACAGAGCACAGTATCTTTGTGGTGAATGACAATACCAATCACATGCATATAATGTTGTTGTTATTGTTATAATTATTATTATTATTGCTGTTATTCTTATTACCGTAGTATTTCTGTTTATTATTATTATTAATATTATTACTACTATTACTATTAATCGTGTTGTTATTATTGTTGGTATTATTATTATTATTATTAATAATAATATTATTATTTTAAAATTTATTTATTCGTATTGGCTCATCAGGCCTGACTCTTTATTGGTAATCTGTTGTCTGTTGCTATGGTTACTATGTTGGCAATATTGTATATTGTTGACATTCCTGGATGGATGTTGCACAACATTTATATGTTATGATTTTAATCATGTTAATACTATTTTCTTATTTTGAATGTAATCTCTTGTATTTGAATTATTATATTGTTTGTGGAATAATTGATGTAATTAGAGTTGTTATTTCTTGTAAAAATGAAGAGTTTAGTACATTTTCTATATTTGTAAATAACAGTTAAAATATATGAAATATTTCAAACAGTATCCTATTTACTTAGCATGCTATAATTCTTCAAATAAATATCCAGTTACAATTAATCGGCAGGTATGAGGTTTTATTGATTTCCTAAGGTAAAATATACTGTCATTTTTTTCAACAATCATAAGTATTTTCTTGTGGGCCAGGGACTAAATAATATCTACTTTAACATACTGGTGTTTTTCTTGTTTCAGAATCCAGCGACCAAATCTGAGCAGGAGCTGCAAGAAGAGGAAGAGCTGCAACTAGCATTGGCACTGTCAATGAGCGAGAAGGAGAACAAAGAGAAAGAGGTGAGAGTTACTTCCCTTTTGCTTCTTGAGCTGTTGATAATTTACAGTAACTAAAATGGCCCGCATGTTGTCAAACATCTTTGAATATGATTTCATGCTCAATACATTTGACTTCAGCATGAAATCTTTCTTTAAAAAAAAGTTTAGTAATCTCCTAGGCCACAAGATTAAGAAACTTTTTTTCTTGGTCTTTCAGCGAGATCGTATCCGTGGCAACTACTCTCTGTATGCTGCTGACGACAGATCCGGATCAGGGAAGAACGTACAGATGACCCAACAAGCTCCAGTAAGTTGTTCACTGCATCTCCACTATGGGACTGCTGCATTTGTCAGAAAGAGGCTAGCTGCTTTGAAAGACTCCTCCGCATATCACATGACAGTGAGAGTGCAAATCAAGCAACCCCGCTCACAGTCACCAGATAGCATACCGGCTACAGATTTGCTGGTAGCTTGACAAATAATGCAGTCTAGCTGCTGGAAGTGCCTTTATGGCTTTCGCCGAATCTAGCTGGCTCAGGCAAAAGAAACACCACTTGCATCAGCAGACGTTTACTTGCTAATCTCAGTGCTGTCTCGACTGTGGTCTATTCCCCAGAACAGCTACGTGAACCTTGTTATGAAGGAAATAGGTGTTTGAAAGCTGGCTGATAGTTAATCTGGTTCACATTCAAATTAAATTTGTAGCATTTGACTTTGTTTTTAAGTAGGTCAAAGGTTAATAGTAAATATGGTATTGTTTGGTTTGATATTTGTGTATATTGGAAGATATTCAAATGCAAGAGATACCTGATGCAAGTCCTAATATTTCAATTTCACACACACACACACACACCGCTCTACACAAACATTTTCAGACGTTGACGAGCATCGATACCAGCGACATGGACCCGGAGTTGGCCCGATATCTGAACCGTAACTACTGGCAACAGAAGTCTGAGCACCAGACCGCCCCACCAACCACCACCACCCCCTCCGCCCCAGTGGTCAGCACGGAGCCCAAGATTTCCGCCACCAAAATCCAGGAGGTAATACAATGTCCAGATTTAGTGGGGGAGTCCAGGGATCATTTGAAAATCTGCAATGTTAAAGGTATCTGTGCAACTATGGGGTGGGCGGTAGCGCAGTGGTCCTTCAGAGCCAAAGGTCCCAAATTCAAATCCCGCCCCGGCATCAATGTTTGCGGAAGTTAATTTCTGACGCGATATTGATAGGATGCACCGTCTGTAGAGTGCCAATACAGATTTCATCCTTGGTCTGTCAGTACCAGATAGTGCTTTCAGGTTTACTGCAACATTTAGCGCCAAGATCCTGCCATAAACTGACAAGTTGTGATATCAGTGAAATATTCTTGAAAGCGACTCTACATCATTACAAAATCTTTTCTTAATTACTTGCACTGTAATACTTATCAACTGCCTGTATTTAATGTGTGTATTCTGACTGAACGAATGCGGCTGTGTGTTCCAGCAAGTTCAGACCCTCCCATACGAGAACGGCGACACGGACGAGGATCAGAGCCAGTTCCTCCATGCCCTCAACAGCAGCATCGAGATCTTCGTCAACCGCATGAGCAGCAACTCCCAGCGTGGCCGCAGCATCGCCAACGATTCCTCGGTGCAGTCGCTGTTCGCCGTCATCAGTAACATGCACCCACAGCTGATGAAATACATCCAGGAGCAGGAGGACCTCCGAGGTCAGTATCCCAGCCACGGTCCCACTTCCTGTATTAGCCACTGTCCCACATCCTGTCACAACAGTCGTCGCCTATGGGTGAGATATTCCCGCTGCGATGTTAAGCAATAATTCAATCCTGTCACAACCACAGTCCCACTTCCTGTCACAGCCACGGTCCCACTTCCTGTCCCAGTCCCACTTCTTGTCCCACTCCGAGCCACGGTTCCACTTCTTGCTCCACTCCCAGCCATGGTCACACTTCCTGTACAACTTCCAGCCACAGTCCCACTTCCTGTTCCAGCAACAGTCCCACTACCTGCCCCATTTCCAATCCCAGCTACAGTTCCTATAACAGCCACACTTAGTGTTACAAGGGTGGGATGCAGTCATGATAGGACACAATGTCACAGGCACACAGCAACTTTATGTGCTACAGGTATTGCAGACTTTCGTTCCCCCTGCAGTAACCTGACAAGCTGTGATAGCAGTAGAATACGCTAGACAGTGGCTCTATGCCAACACCAACCTAGTCTTTCATTTGTCATCCTTGGACAATCAGTACCAGTATAGTTGTAGTCGGTTATTAGCCCACCATACACCAGACCATTGTGATGCCATTTGGAGAGTCAAGGATGTGGCCTAAATGCCCCAAGACTCGTATGTACTCGAAAGCATTTTTGCATGCTCTAACAGATTATGGTCACTGTGTTAAAGTCACTGTGTTACGGTCACTGTGTTAAGGTCACTGTGTTACGGTCACTGTGTTAAGGTCACTGTGTTACGGTCACTGTTACGATCACTGTGTTAAGGTCACTGTGTTACGGTCACTGCAGGTCACTACGAGAGTCTACAGGACAAGCTGGCACAGCTGCGAGACGCCCGCGAGGCACTGGACGCTCTGAGAGAAGAACACCGAGAGAAGCGGCGTCTGGAGATGGAAGAGCTGGACAGACAGAGACAGATACAGATGGCTCAGAAGCTGGAGATCATGAGACAGAAGAAACACGTACGTACATCTCTCACTGACAGGGGCACAGACAGTCACAAATCACATATGCAGTCACACAGGCAGCCACACACACAGACAGACACAGGCAGTGATAGTTATACAGAATCAGTGCTCTGTCGACATCATTGTTTGCATAAGTTACATTTTCTCAGTTGGAGGTACTCATTCATTATTAGTACCAGCCAATGCTCACAAGTTTACTGCTACATTCAGCACTACATCTTAGTTTTTTCCAAGAATTTTCTTAGAATTATCTTAGCTACCCTTAAGAATTCTTAGCTAGTCCAAGAAATTTCTTAGCATGAATTGAGAATAATCTCAGCTAAGGAACACCTGCCAGCTAAGAATGTTCTGTGTTAAGATACAACTTGGCAAAACTCTTACATGACATTTTGGAACTCTCCATGCTAAATTTAGTAGTAACACCAAACTGAATAAAAATAAAATAAATATTACTATCTATTATTATATTAGGATTATTATTAATACTGTTACTACTATTATTATTATGGTTACTCCTATTATTGTTACTGTTACTACTATTATTATTACTGTTACTACTATTATTATTACTGTTACTACTATTATTAATACTGTTACTATTATTGTTACTGTTACTACTAGTATTGTTACTGTTACTACTATTACTCAGGAATACCTGGAGGTACAGAGACAGCTCGCGCTGCAGAGACTACAGGAGCAGGAGCGAGAGATGGCGATGAGATTCGAGCAGCAGAAACACCTGACCCAGATACGCCAGATGCAGGCGTACGGCTACCCTCAGACCATCCCGCCCGGCGTGCAGCAGGTCAGTCACTATACAGCACTTCCTGGTAGTCCTCCTTTCTATTTCGATACTTTGTGAGTTAGTCAGGTTGGCTACACTATTGCACATTTTGACTCCTTTCTAGCGATCTTTCTATTTCGACACTTTAGCTTGGTTATCCTATAGCATTTATGCACTACTTTCCTAGTCTTTATTTTTATTACGATACTTGGCGAGTTAGTTTGTTATCCTATCCTATTCGTGAGAAAATTCTTTGGAAGTATTAACGTTTAATTGAAAAGTTACAGAGATAGGAACTTTCCTTTATGACTTCCTAGCCCGAATAGTGATATCAGTAACATAAAACCATGTATTTCTACTCGCCCTTAGGATACCTTTAGCATTGGGAGAAATGTTGCGGGCTAGTGTTAATTTTAGTCTCTGAGTTCCCTAGTTATTTTATATTTTCAGATGTACGGTCAAATGCCCCCTCAAGGAATGCCTCCACAGGGCCCCTCCCACCTCCAGCAGCAGGGGCCACCTCACGGCTTCAGCCCTGGGGGATCCACGGAAGGGTCGCCGGTCCACCAAACCGTGGCGTACAGCCAGCAGGGGTCCGGGATGGTAGCGCCCCCTGGTGGAGGTCCGCCAAACCCCGGCATGTACGTCCCGGTCAGCTCCCAGCCCCCGTACACCCAGGCCGGGCAGCCCAGCATGACGTACGCCCCCTACCAGGGCAGCATGGCGAGCACCGGGGGTGGGGCGCTTCCTGGGGGCTATCAGCCTCACCAGCAGACCGACGGGGCACAACCGGCTGGTCAGACTCAGGCCAGCTTTGCCCCCGGCGGACCGAGTGGGGTCGCGTACACTGACCAAGGTCAGATGAGTATGAACCCCCAGGGACAGCCCCCTGGTCCAGGGTACTCCACGGTGGCGCCCGGCATGGACTACAACTCCTTCAACATGCAAGGTCAGCTTACCACTGCTTCTCTCGTTGCGAATGTGTGAAAGATTCCCGCAGCTCCATAATCACTTCTCACAATACAGTTAACAATACAGTAGTCTAATTACAATCTAATTTGGTTCTGCTGCTCTATAACACCAAGATATGATGTGGCGTAAAATTAAAAAAAACATGAAAAAATATGAAAATACATGTATTATAAAATTGGTAGGTGTTCGATTTATTACGAAAATATTAAATGTGTTCTTATAATTAGGGACAACCAAATAAAAGTACCAAAAAAAAATCGTAATTGAATTGGTAAATTGAATATTTTTAGGGTTGGATTTTTATTTTATTTTCGGTGATCACTTTAGGTGTTTGAATTATTAGAGGGTTTGAATAATTAGGAAAATTACGGTAACTGCTTTTGTAAACTCTTGTAAGAATAAGTATATAAATAATAATTCACTTGGTAGTAGCTACAAGTTCCAGGGTCTGTTTCCACAGAGTAATCAGAGCACGAGTGTCATAATTCCTCTTGTTAAGCCATGAGTGGCGTAAATTCCTTTGCGCTAACAGTGTTTTACAGGAATGTAGAGGAACAATTTAATTTTCCAAATATTTAACATATTTGTGTCTATTAAGTCTTGTCTGGTATTATTTCCTGTGACATGTGAAAGCCTGGCTCACAACGTCTTTTTGCGATGTCACAATGGATTTTTGCACACTTCGAGCCATCATGTGTCTACTTACACTCCCTATAACAACAAAAACGACACTATTAGGCGATATGTTCTCATCATTGACCTTTACATCTTTATTGTCTTGTCAGGCATGGCTGGAGCATTACCACAACAGAACCAGAGTGGATATCCAAACCCTCAACAACAATACATGGGCGGCGCCCCACCCGCACCCCCACTGCCACCCTCATCTCAAGGGCAATTCCAGGGCCAAGCCGTGCCGACGTCACAAGGGCAGTACCAGGGCCAAGCTCCTGTACCGACGTCACAAGGGCAGTATCAAGGTCAAGCCGTGCCGACATCGCAAGGCCAGTACCAAGGGCAGATTGCGCAACAAGCCCCACCCCAGAACGAAGCATCGCTTATCAGTTTCGATTAACTCTGTGATTGTGATTTGTATATTGTTTTTAATATTATTATCTCGACTGCATCGTATATCCGTCAACTCTGTTGTTCAGTGGTATTGTCGGCTAACATCCGCTAATTTCTTGATATATGTGTTGTTATTTCCAGAAGCATTTAACATGCAATATTCTTAAATTGTAATCAAGAAAGTGCAGAGTTTGATTTTTTTTTTTATTATTTGAAACAGTTTCCCCTTAACTGTTAGATCACTTTGTATGTTAAGTTGTGATAGTTCTTTTATTTCTTTTGTTAGTACTGGCTATATATGTGCAATAGGAAATAAACAAGTCTGGATATACTTTACAATCCTATTCAAATTACCAATCATTTTTCTAGTTCACAATTCTATTTGAATTACCCATCATTTTTAAAAGCCTAATGTTAAGCATCCCATCAAAATGTTGTTAAGCCTATTAAAAATTTATGAAAAGTTTCAAAATATTACTAATCGTATTAAAAAGTTACCAAATTACCAATAATGTTGTTTTTTTAGTTACCAATACTGTTCAGATGTTACCATACCAATCATATTCAAAGATTCCAATCCTATTAAATAGTTAAGCATGGCAGGGCTGTAGATAACTATTTTAGCATAGGGGATTAGTCAAATGAAAATTACAAAGTGATAGTGATTTTTGAGAGAAATAATATACCTGTAGTCTGGTAGTTGGGGTAAAACGACTATGGGGTCAACTGTCACCCCTTCCCCATGACCCTGCATTGTATTTAAAATACCTCAATACAACATTACCTGTTCTATTTAACTGTTACTTATCCTTTTTAGATTTTACCAATCCTATTTTGAAGTTATGCCAATCATATTTAAATGATCAAACATATTAAAAACTTGCCATACCAATACTATTAACTATATCAATCATATTCAATAGATACCACTATCAGTCTTGTGCGTGCATGAATTTCAAACACTGTTATTGTGTTGCCAGTGGTGATATGTGAATTGTAAATTAATAAAATGATTGACGCACCAAGTGTGAAGTCTTGTATTTTTGTAATATTAAAGGCATATAATCGCGGTTTGTTTACATATTTCATGGTCGAAGATATTTTTTATCTGAAAATATGTACATTTGATTTGTCCACACAAGTACCAGTATTATAATAATTATTGGGCAACAAGCTATATTTTCTGCATGTCACACTTGTTTTTGTTTACTTGTTAATATCATGATTTTAAAGTCGTTTTCACCGAGCTGCATAACTTCTCTGTTAAAATGGATGGTTATAGATTTGGTTCACACGCACACTCACATAGTACGACTTTACATAAAATAATACTTACTCAGATTAGTGACGGCTATAGAAACATTTGACATACAAACATGTGACTTATTTAATTTTGGTTAGGTCATTCGATACAGTATTTAACGACATTTTACCAAATAGGAATGTCAATGCATTTCATGTCAAATTATAGAAATGTATACGACTTCCCATGCAGACACTGTAATACCCACTAATGGTCTGTCCGGGTTATTGATCATGTGGTTACATCTGCTGCTTGCTTAAATTTGTAAAAAAAATAATTTTATATTGGGGTTTAGTTGCTTTCTAGAATCTTTTACTAACATCACGACTTGTCAGTTTAGGGCAGGAAGAAACCTACTACATCCGTTGCACTGAATGTGCGTGTTCAACATTATAAGGAATTTGATTGGTTCAATTCTTATTACGCCGAAAACAGGAAAAATTGAATTGGCGAAAACGGTACCAAATTGATTGGTAGGAAACGGTGCCTTGACTTACATTTAGGAGATAATGGTCTACTGTTTGGAATTTAGACGATATCTATCGTTAATTGATAGCTTCTAAATATTGAATATTGTGCACCGTTTTGGGCCTAATAAGAATTGACCCAATCAAATTCCTTATAATGTTGAACACACGAAACCCTTCATAGTGTGACAGCGTATAACACAGACTAATGTGTTATCGCTGTCAGAAGCATTACATCCTCATAGCATTCAAACATTAAATGAACACTAATTGATTCAAAATGTTTTATATATATATATTTTTTTATAAATATAAATAAATATTCTGAAATAAACATGAACATATTCAAATAATGTGTAGTAATTTGCTAAATTCTGGACTATTTTACAGCTTGGAAATTCTAACAACACAATAGCACCTATGTCAGATTAATGCATAAACATGATAAACACTTATCTTAACAGCTGTGATCTATTCAGATGGTACCAAACATGTATCCATATAAACCAAAATGTAAATAATAACATCTAATTCAGGAATAACACCCAGTTCTAAAATAAAAACCACTGAACAGAAAAAATGAAAACATTTTAAGTGTACATGAAGAATTTGGAATGTGTCACAACCCATATTTAATGAAATAAAAAAATTCATAGCATTGGAGCTATTCTAATTTCTAAACATTATATCGCGAATGTAACACATGACAATAAAATGTTGTTACATTTGTCATACTGCAACAACAATACAAATAATATATTAAAAAAAACAAAACAACATGTACATAACTACAGTGGAACGCCTCTAATTCAAAATATTACTTAATTTGAAACTGTTGCATGGTCACGGTCATACATGTACACTGCTAGGTGACCCTCTTAATAAGAAACCAGGATAATTCGAAGTAATATTAATGGTCCCCAGCAATTCGAATTAGAAGGGTTCCACTGTATTTGGAAGAACCTGTTTTGTTACACATGATGCAAGTTTTCATCATTTGTAGAAAAATAAAACAATAAATTTCTAAATTGTATTCCCCCCATAATATTTGACAAGTAACAAAAGCAACAATAAAACAAATTGCCTTAATCTCAATCAATTCTAAATAATAAAATATTCCCAACATCATTCAATTTAACCAATCCTACCATGAAAATAACATGTAAGCATTGAGTATTCATACATAGCATATTCCATTGAGACCAGTGAAAATTGTATAACAAATCCCAGGTACTGATAGTTCAATAACATTTAACATTTGTTTTCTATAATTTAAAACAGTATATTTCTGTTATTCCAAAATAAATATTTCCATTTGTACTTTAAAAGAAAATAATAAAGAAATTTGGTTTCGATTAGAACAATACAATAAACTATGTTGCAGCCACTCCATAGCACCTTCGTTAATGTGAGTATATACTTACAATTTCAAGATGTCCACAAAATATTGCTTTGTCTAAAGCTTTCCTATCTAAAGATATTTTTCCATTCATCAAAAAGAAAAAGAAGCAAAATGAATGATAAGACTAGAAGCCATAGACAAATGACTATTTCTAGGCCACTAGTTGGAACTAAAGTTCATGTTAACTAACAAAGTAACATGTAAATGTATGGTAAATAAAGAAATAAAATAAACATACGGTAAATGTATTGATAACAATAAAAAAAATAAAAAAAATAACATTTGAGCAAATATTCTAGCCAACTGAATGTTGACGTAATGTTTGAGATGTTTGAGAACAGTTCTACTTAAGATTTGTGTAATATCCTCATTACTCTGTCCTCTTCTTGCCACCGACACATGATCTGAAAAATAGAAATGTGGCTGTTGAATAATTCTTACTATTACATTATTTATTAGTAATTATTATCAATACCCAAACTTTTATTTTTACACTGACCAATCAGATTTGAATTATCTCCCCCGAGTCGGCACAGCTACTCACATTGTCCCAGATGTCGCGCTCCTGAGTCTGGTTGCTTCTCCGACATGGAGCAGAACTAGGTCGCTGTGACACTCCTGTGAACAGGAAGACATTAGATATAGCACCCTTGACATTCTCAGCTCCTTGATCATCCCACCCATTTACCTGCAAATCCATCCTACCCATGAAACCAGAACCCATCCTACCTGCAAACCCATCCTACCCGCAAACCCAGAACCCATCCCAGCTGAAAACCCATCCTACCCATGAAACCAGAACCCATCCTATTGGCAAAGCCATTTTACCCATGAACCCCTCCTACCTGCAAACCAAGAATGTGACTGCCTAAAGTATTAGGTGCACATTCTATGCTACTCCAAATCCAAAAAGAGATTATTATACTGGGTCATCCGACTACAATTCTGGGATAAATATTCTACCTGGCCCGAATGCTTTAGACTCGTGAAGCTCTTGAATCAACCAGTATACCAAAGACATAACCCTGGGTATTTTTTCTTGAAGCTCTCGTATCTACTAAAAGACTAATGCTCTGGGTATCCTTTCATGAAGCTCTCTTATCTTCTAAGAGACTGGTAGCGCTCGCTTAGTGCTACCACTCTCTTAGTGGATAAGAGAGCTTTGTGAAAGGATACCCAGGTAGTGATCTTTAATACATGGCAATCATGCCCTAATGAGAGCACTATGATCTCATAGTGGATATGCGAGCTTCGAGAAATGAAAAAAAGACAAAATGCAAGCTAAGTTCCCAAATCCCTACAGAATGGATTTGTTGCTCTGTCAGTCCCCATCCACATACCCTGTGTCAGAGCCTTCAGTGTGACCTTGACCTCCTCCTGGAGGGCGCCACTGCTGCTGTGGGTCAAGGACAGCAACATGCTGGAGCCGCCGTGACGGTTGAACACTTGCTTCAGGTGTTGGTTCCGTGACAGCAACATCCGTGTCAGAAGTATTGCTGCGGAGAGAATGGGGTACCAGGGGTGACGGATGACGACAATGATGACGATGACATCTAGATCAGTTGACTGACATGACTATGGAAATCCGCTGTGATACATTTTTTATTCTTGCAAGGATTTACATTTTCATGCATCATATTCGTGAAGAAAACATCAAAATCAAGTGATTGCTCTGTTGATAATTGTTTTGAAATACATTGCACAAGCCCACATAAATGTGACACATATTTTACATGCCAAGAATAACCGATACCAAATAGCCCATCTCGTGCTTCATTACATTTCGCTGATAAATAGAGTAATTGATACCAATGATTTCCAGAATCTCATCATCCTCGTTCAGCCTGAGGAAGTCGATGAGTCGTGGAATAAGTCCGATCTGAGAGAGCTGCATGTGTGTCTCAATCTGGACAGAAAAGAAAAACATCCGTTGTTACAGGAATAAAACCTGATGCAAAGATGCAGGAAATACGTCAAATAATCCATAAACATTGAGGTCTGAATGTGCTACTCGGCTCTGTCATAACTACTGTCAACCAAATATCAAGGGGAATAACTCGACAGATCTCATTGAAGACTCTAGTTGAATTTCAAATCTTGTTCACATAAGTTGGCCGCTCATTGTTTCAACTTTAAGACATGTAGGCTAGCTACAAATAGGTACAAAATATATTAAATAGACAATTATTGACTTCTTTATTCATTAAATTCTAAAGCTTTTCAAGCCAATAAACATCTCATGCTCAACTCGGAGTTTTGTTCATAAAACGTCATGTGACGTCATAGCCCATGTGACGTCATAGCCCCGGAGAATCCCAAAATTCACAATTTCAAGAGAACGAAAGGAACACCTCCCCAGAAAATACCACTTACATTTCCATGGTTGACAAGGTCACGGATCAAGAGAAGACAACTCTTCTTGACATCTCTCTCCTTGCTGAACAACCCCTTAATGAGCTGAGGGCCACAATTTTCTACAGTGCCTTGACGGCATTGCTGGGCAATAGGCTGTGACAAGTCTATCATGGGCCGAGAGTTGTCTACCCTTGCCGTTTGACGACGTCTCTGACCTGGAATTTTCAATAACAAACATCAAGATATGAAAAACTCCAAACCCCTGGCCGTGAATTCTAGAAGCAAATTTGAATTTTTGTTCAGCTACAATTTCTCCCATTGATTCAGTGCTGAAACTTTGAGTCTGGGTTTGAGCTTTTACTCGTTACAGCACTAAGTCAATGGGAGAAATCTCAGCTGA